>JAXBDA010005723.1:0-23378 GCA_036023075.1 Gaultheria prostrata
GCTCATTTTTTGGTCGAAAATCTTCATCTCCAGAATTCCAAGCTCACTCTCCACTTCCATGCTTTCCTCTAACACCTCAATCTCCTGTATTTGTGGATCCATTGGTGGAGTCCGAAAATTTTCATGTTCGGAATTCCCAGCTCACTCTCCACTTCCATTGATTGAACAAGGTTCTCCATTGAGAGAGATGATAGATGAGGGGCAAATGAGGGGAGGAATGTATGGGTTTCTTTGGAAGTCTGACCTAGGAATAGGAAGGAGGAGGAAGAAGGAGAGAGGCTGGGAAAGGAGGGAAAGAAAAGAAGTGGGATGCATGTAGTAAAAAAAGAAGAAAGTTTTGAGGGATGGGTTGGTATAAAGTAATTGGAGGGGTTAAATAGACTTTTTATGAAGAACCTTAGGGGCAAAATAGTCTTTTGGTGAGGCACTTTTTGGCATTTATTTTGGTTGGGATGTATGTAGCCAAAAAGGATGCATACCCACCCTAGAATTATCCAAAAGAACTGCATTTTGTAGAATCCAGAAGGCTGTGGAATTCACGGAGGTTCCTTTTGGATCACGATTCGATTCCGTTCAATTACTCCAACAAGGCACGCTCGATTGAGTCGTTTAATATCGCAATAATCAGGTCAGAAGCGTGTCGATCTCGATTATTCTGTATTCCTATTGCGGTACTTTGAATCGGAGTTAGGGCAATTGAAATTCATTCTGGTTGTGTCAAAGATGGCCTTGAATCCTCAGCTGTTTCCTAGTGGATTGCCCGTTCCTTTTACCAACGAGATGTTTGTGTTGGCCAGAGATGGCGTTGAATTTGAGGTCGACAAGATACCCGGGTTAGCCATTTTCCTTAGTTTGTCTTCATGTCGATCCTTTTCTAGTCTTCACGATTCTTTTACGCTTTTAGCTTTCCACGCTACGCTAAATCATTCAGTCTTAACTTTCATATTTACCTCTATTATAATTGTTCTCAAGTTCAAATTGAATCGCTGGTGCGTTTGAATTAGGCTGATCGGGTTTCAGATTACCTATTTTCATCAAAGGAAAATTGATTCTCAGATTGGTTGAAAAGACGTAAAACAAAAACTACAGCGCAGCTTGTGCACAACGGTTGCATGTACTTTGGGCCTATTTAGATTTATATTAAAGAGGTTGGCTGTCTCCAGTATCGGGACCAATACATCTTTCTGATGTTGGAAAACCATATTGTGATTTTGGGTTAGGATGGTTTGAAGGACGTTGTTTTTCGGTATGACAGGTGGAAAATGAGAGATATTATGCTGTGAGGGATTGATCAAATCATAGTCAATCGAAAAAGAGAGGGAAAAAAAAAGGTTGCTAAGTTTATGTATCATGTCACAACCTTTCTTCCAAAAATAAACAGCAGAATTTTGTTAGGAAATTATTCTAGAATCACTTATTCCGTAGCTAGTATTTCATAAGGCGGTTGACCATTGAGTTTTGTGAATTTGATTGGACGTCTAGTAAAGATCATTATTACTCTATAACAAGAAATGATCAACTGTTGAAAGATTGTGCTTGGTATAACCCAACTGAATTTAGACTAACATAGAGTTGAGGTCTGAGGGAATATTCAACTTGATATTTAAGGGAACATTTTGTGGGCTTTGTGAGGTGATGTTTATCCTGTTCTCCTTTGGATCTCCGGTTCGGTTCTGGACAGAGCAACACCTTCCTCAACCTAGGCCTGCAAGAGAGAACATCGTTAGTGCCTAGCTGGCCGGTGGGCACTACGATGCCAAAGTTAGCCTCAACCAGAAGAGAGGAAAGCATAGAGCTCAAGAGTGAATAGAAGTCGCATTCCTCTCTAGGGTTTAGAACAATTCGTTATATAGAGTGACTTGACCTGGGCTCCGGGTAAGCTCGTGCTTTGCACATGCCCTAACTGCTTCTTGGAGTGACGTCATGCATGATGCACCGAGTGCCATGTGACGACCACTTGACCGAACTAAACCTCCGGTTTGCATGCGCACTATCTTTCTCCACTTGTGGTGAACCTCATCCGACTCAGGTAAGCTCTGCAATTCCACGGACTTGGGCTTATAGGCCATGCACCCATACTAGCAGGTCATCTCTACATACATAGTTTGGCCCAAACACCCAATGCCTTGGGGTTGCTTATCCGCTAGGCTTGATAGGAGCGTTTTCGGTTTTGCCCAATTGGCTTGCCGCCTCTGCCATTTAGTGTTCCGGTTCGGCCACATGCCCATTCCAATGTGTCAGCCCAAGCATTACCCGTCAGGCCCAATGCACTGTCGAGTTCAGCCCATTACAATATACCCTTAACTCCTCGCTCAGTCCGGCCTTACAGAAGTGAGGAGTTGAACCGTCGGCGGCCGAAGCCTTTAACTCCTCACTCAATCCGATGTACCTTTAACTCCTCACTCAATCCGATGTACCTTTAACTCCTCACTCAATCCGTCATTATGGAAGTGAGGAATTGAACCAAAGCCTTCTTTGCCTTTGATCTGATGTGGCTTTCAACCCAATAGGCTTAGTCCATTGTCGGCCAGCAACTTTGTTCTGCCCTAGGTCCTTTAAAAGCACTGTTCGGCCCTAGGTCCTTCAACAACTACGTTCGGCCCCATGTGGATCCTCCGAGATTTGTCAAGCCACTTGCTAAGAAGTCCGACGCAAGTGAGGCTAAGATGGCCACTGAAGATGCTACGCAACTACCACGCCTCGTGCCCGTGTTCAATTCTTCGGTCCCTTCCAGCTAGGCCTTCCAAGAGCCATCTGTCTATCACACTGGCAATTCAACCAAATATTTGGCAATTCCACTGAGGTGGGGTTTGGCCTTAGTAGTGAACTAAACTTTTTTGCTTTTTGGTGCTTTAAATGCTTGTACTCATGTGTAAAGTACAAGTTTTTTAAGCACCTAAAAGCAAAAAGTTTAGTTTACTACTTAGGCCAAACCCCACCTGAATGTTGTGCGACAATTCCACTAGGCGAGATTACTACGAACCGTACAAACGATACTTGTTTCGACAATGCCACCGAATGTTCAGCAATCCCCCCGGGTCACATGTGGGGCGTACGACGACCCTAGCCCCAATTTGGTTAATACACAAATCGAGTTATGCTTTTCATGTGCTCGGCCTTTCCACTGAGAGGAAACCGTTGCAAACAAATTGCAATCCAACTTTTTCTAAGCTCGGCTATTCCTACCACCGAGAGGAATCAAATTGCAACTCAACCATTTCGACGCTCTGCCGACTGCCATGCCTCTAAGAGAAAGGTAGACAAGAGCTCATTCATACCACCGAGAGGAGACCGTTGCAAAAAAATTGCAAGCCAACCTTTTCTTTGCTTGGCCATACCTCTGAGAGAGAGGTAAACAAGCGCTGGGTCATGCAGCTCTTAGGAAACTGTTACAAACAATTGCAACTCAACCTTTGTTACACTTGGCCATTGCCATACCTCTGAGAGAAAGGTAAACAAGCACTAGGTCATGCAACCGAGAGGAAACTGTTGCAAACAATTGCGACTCAAACCTTTTCTATGCTCGGCCATGCTTTGGAGAGAAAGGTAAACAAGAGCTCGACAATACCACCGAGAGAAAACCATTGCAAACAAATTGCAACTCAAACCTTTTTTTATGCTCGGCCATGCCTCCGAGAGAAAAGTAAACAAGTTTCTGTGTTTGGTACCAAAGGATTGTGTTCCACCGGCTTAAATGTTCAGTACCGAAAGGCTTGCGTTCGGCCAACCTTTGCGTGTGGGTCAGGTGTAAGACTGTGTGATTTGCCCAACTCCTCTCTTGCCTACCTACCACCACAAGAAGCATTGCCAGCCGCCTATTGTCCCTCCGTATGTTGGTGACGGAGTTTTGTCCCTCTGCCCATTGCACTACCGGAGCGTGATCTTGTTTACTGCGAGGACCCCCCTTATTAGAGGAGGTCTTTAAAGAACTGCCCATCGCGGTGGTTACCTATCTACGCTTGTCGCGCGAGGCGGTTAAAGTGCCACCACGGCCATCCGCGCCGTCTACATTCAGGATCTTGATTTCCATTTCCAAGAAAGAGATATTGGATGGGAGAGATGACGATCAAACAACTTGTATATATACCCCGCATCTGCACCAATTATGGGTGCTGTTTATTTGGTTCTCCTTTGGATCTCCGGTTCAAATCTGGACGGAGCAACGCTTTCCTCAACTTAGGCAGCACTATTAGTGCTTAGCCAGCCGGAGTCGGCCGGTAGGCACTCTGATGCCTAAGCGAGTCTCAACCGGAAGAGAGCAAAGCACAGAGCTCAAGAGTGAATAGTAGCGACATACCTGTCTAGGGTTTAGAACATTTCTTTATATAAAGTGACCTAACATAAGCTCCAAGTAAGCTCGTGCATGACACATGTCCTAACCACTTCTTGGAGTGACGTCATGCATGATGCACGCAGTGCCACATAACCAAACTGAACCTCCGGTTTACACGCGCACTATCTGTCTGTGAAGTATAATTTAGGAAAGTATTAATTTTAGGAATTATAATTTAGGGTTTCCAATTGTTAGGTTTCAATTAATTTGTTATTTCTCTTTTATGTTAAGGGTAGTTTTGTCCTTTTATGTTATTAGGGTTTTGCTAGGGTTTGTAGGCTTAGCCTATATAATCCCTTGATTAGTTTTGTAATAAAAACAAGTTTTGCAATGCAATAATAGTACGATTGTTTTGGTAGTACCACATTTGTTTTCTTCTCTTTCCTTAGAAAGTTTACATGGTATCAGAGCCATAAGATCTAGGCCTGTGGGATATTCGCTCCTCGGCGGGCGGCTATGCCTCGCAGCCGTCGGTCGGGCACTCATCACAACTGTTCATCGAAGTTAATGTTCATCAAATGCACTATTGATCGAAGGGTTCACAGGTATTGTTCATCGACAAAGTTTCTCTCTACTTCCTCCTATTTGCGTCGGAAATTTGGCATCTGTTCAGCATTGGTTCTTCCTCCTCTTTGCATCTGTTCGGTATCGATTCTTCTTCGTGTTCGCATTGCACCGCTTTGCATTGTTCAACACCTTCGCAGTAGTTGATTCACATTAGTTGATTTGCAGTAGTGAATTCGCATTAGTTGATTAGTAGTATGATTTGCAGCCGTTGAATTGCAGTAGTCTACTGGCAGTAGCATTGGCATTGGCATTGGTATTGGGAATGGTTTGGCACCTATTGATTGGCAACAGTGGATTTACAGTAGTTTCTTTAAAGTTATCTCCTTGGCAAACTCACTATGTTTCGCATCATGAGTTTGAGGGAGTGTGTGAAGTATAATTTAGGAAAGTATTAATTTTAGAAATTATAATTTAGGGTTTCCAATTGTTAGGTTTCAATTAATTTGTTATTTCTCTTTTATGTTATTTGGGTTTTGCTAGGGTTTGTAGGCTTAGCCTATATAATCCCTTGATTAGTTTTGTAATAAAAACAAGCTTTGCAATGCAATAATAGTACGATTGTTTTGGTAGTACCACATTTGTTATATCCCTTGATTAGTTTTGTAATAAAAACAAGTTTTGCAATGCAATAATAGTACGATTGTTTTGGTAGTACCACGTTTGTTTTCTTCTCTTTCCTTAGAAAGTTCACACTGTCTCCACTTGGGTTGGACTTCACCCTACCCTGCTCGGCCGGCCTAGTTCCGCAATTCCACTCTTGGGCTTATACGCCACAAGCCCATGCCAGCAGGCGGCCCAACATATACAGTTCGACCCAAACACCCACTGCCTTGGGCTGCTTTTCTACTAGGCTTGATAGGAGCATTTTGGTTCGGCCCAATTGGCGTGCCAACTCAACCATTTAGTGTTCTGGTTTAGCCACAATCCCATACCAATGTGTCGGCCCATTACCTGTTCGGCCAATGCTCTATCGGGTTCGGCCCTTAGTTGCAGGAAACGGCTACCTAGACGACGCTCCTCCCCAAGACACGCGATTCCACGTTTCTTACTTGGAAACGCCATGGGAACGCGTTCCCATGAGACGGGATCGCGCTCCTAAGGAAGATGGGAGCTTACTGTTTCTTTCCAGTCGCCGTCGTCGTTTCCTGCAGCGCTGTCGTTCCCTGCAGTCACCGATGTCAGCTCTGTCGTCGTTTTGTCTCCGATTGGACTGTTGTTTCTCGTCGCTGGCTTCATCTCTGATTTTTACCGTCGTCGTCTGTTGTGCCGGGTTGTGATAAGAGAAAGTCGTGCTGGGTTGAAGGAAGACAGAGAGACCGCTGGGTTGAAAGAGGAGAGAGAGACCAGAGGGAGATATGATAAGCTGTATCTCAATCCTACACGTGTAGGAGATGGGAAATAGTGTTCCTATTTGTATAGTTTTCTCAACATCTGTAAAGTTGCATCGGTGAAGTTGTAAAAACTCTTCATTTTCCACCTAATTTTTCCTCCTTTCTTTATGGGTATATGTGGCTGTTAGCATTAAAGTGGGAACAACAAAAAATAAGCCCAACTTTTTCTCAAATGGTGTTGGTACCTAACCGAAGAGAGAATAAAGGAAAAAAAAAGACACAATAAATGAAATTTGGTAGTAGTTGGGAGCTCACAATAAAATAAGTTAACTTGTATTTTTCCACTGAATTGTGATGCTCAGGTTTTGTGACACTGATCAACCCATTATTTTTTATTTTTAAACTATATAAGAAAAATTAAAAAATTAATAATTTTAATAATTTTTTCCAGACCCTCCCGACGGCGATCCCACACTTTATGATTAGCCGCTCCCCCGCCCCCGCTCGCGCTCCAGTTCACGCTCCCGCTTCGTGCAACTAAGGTTCGGCCACTACAGGCTTAAGTCAAAGTCACCTGGAATTATTATGAGAAACGGGAAAATGATTCGTCGATTGCTTTAAAAAGCAGCGGATCACACTTTTTCTTATGAGTGGCTTTTGTCATTAATGATTAGACATACACGACATAGTATATTATTCTTTAGGTTGGTTGAACCTCATGATTAATCGTAGAGTCACAGTCCCAAGGTTTTTTCCCCTAGGCCCCGTTTGGATGGTGGATATCACCCCCTCTTAAGAGGGAGGCCCTACCCTTATCCCCTTGTTGGCAAGGCCAACCTTCATCCCTAATTTCCCTTCACCCCCTCTTAGCTTATACGCTGGGAGGCTCCTCTCCCGGATAAAATTTGGGGTGCCTCTACCATGCCCAAAAGTTATCCCCTTGTAGAAGGGAGGGTTTTTGACCAAAACAACCCTCCTTATCCCCTTCTCTGTCCCTCTCTTTGATTCTCTCTCGCTTTTCCGTTCTCCGTTGATTGATCCTGCAATCATCCGACGAACCGCCGCTGCCGATTTATCCCATGGAAACCCAGTAGTTCCAGCCCGAAATCGGATTTGATCTTTGGTACAACTCTTTGATAACACAGAGAGCAGGTGAGAGATATGCGTGTATGTGTGTGTGAGAGAGAGAGGCCGAGAGAGAGAGAGAGGGGGGACCTGGATGGTTCTTGGTCTGCAGAATGAGAGAGAGAGAGAGAGAGAGAGAGAGAGAGAGAGAGAGAGAGAGAGATTAGAAGAAGACGAAGAAGAATGGGTAAATGAAATATAGTAAGAGTTACTTTGTTTATTAAAAGACAATTGGGGTTTTATTCAATACAACTCCATCTTTGACAATGCTGAGATGCACCCGTGTGATGTGTATTTCTTTTTTTTTTTCCTCTCTTAGAAATGAACATTTTGTAATATTATAATATTTGGTGATGAAAGAGCCTACACATGAAATAATTTCATAAAATAGAATATGAACGAATATACAAAATAAAAAGAGTAAGCTAATTATTTCATATCAACAATTAATAAAAAGAGTAAGTTAATTACAATGCTTTCCATTATTTTCATCATTTACAAAACAAATATACGAAATAAAAAAAAAACGAAACAAATATAGGATATTGGATAGTGAAAATAAAAATTAGTTGGATACTAACAATTCTAAAAATAAAATTGGATAACAACCAACCATTCGAATATACTTCATTTTAAAAAAAATATTTTTTAAAAATATTTAAATAAATTAAATTTTCAATGAAATCAATTATTATAGCTTCAAATCGTCTAAAATTAATTAAATAGATTAGATTTTGCCATTATATAATTAATTTACTGCATAATCAAGTGAGACAACACAAGGGCAAAAGTGTCATTTGACAGCTTTTCCCAGCATCCACCCCCTCTTATTTATAAAACATCCAAACCAAGTCAAAAGTTATCCCCCTGTTTAATCCATCATCCAAACCATCTACTTTTTTATCCCCCTCCAAAAATATCACATCAATGTGGGCCAACCCTCCAAAAATAATACCCCCTCTTATCTTATCTTCCCTCCATAACTTATCCCCCTGAAAATAATCCTCCATCCAATCGGGGCCCTATGGATTACGATTCTAAACTAAGATGGAACAAAGCACTCCTTAGCCTTTGATGTGACTTCCTTTCTTCAAATACCAGGCCTAGATACTTTCCCCTACTGTGGTATTCCGGCCTTACTTGTCTTATGACTACCGACACAATAAATGTGCATATCTAGGTGCCACATTTGTCTTCATCATGCATTTAGCAGAGTGAAGCATCTTCAGGTCACATGTTTTTGTGGGGTCCTTAAACCTTGTCTTTATGGTATTGGCTATTCAAGTGGTTGAAATTAGTTGGGTGGATTCAGCTCTGTTTTAAGATGGACGCAGAGTCAAAAGGGTAGAGTAGGCAAAGACCAATACTATGCTAAATGATGGGAGCAATCGTTGATTAAGGTTGAAGATAGAGGTGTGGGTAGCTTGTGTTTGCCCAACTTCTTAGGCAGTTCGTTGCCTGCAAACTATAAAGGTTGTCAAAATTCTTTTGGACACGACAAAAAAGAAGTCATGGCGAAGGGAGGTGATTAAAGTAAAGTTCTGGTTCGATTCACACTAATATCGAGTTGGGAGGTAGGATTAGTTAAGTCTCCAATTGTCCCAAAACTAGGGTATGAGCCCAACGTTGTATATCATACTATCTAACCTCTCTCTCACCTATCACCTTTTTTTGCATGTGGAGATGCAAATATTCACAAATAGAGGAAAATAGAGTACAAAGGGAGGAAGAAGAAGAATGCAAACTATATGCACATATGATGGAGAGAAATTAACCTTAGACCTCCCTCAACCTGAGCTATGACACCTTGTTAAGTCAAAAATTGTTCCGAAAGCTTAAGTTGTTTGGGAATGTGCCCAAAATTATATATCAAGCTATCTAACCGCATTGGGTGAAAAAATATTTCGTTTTTGCTTTAGTGTTTGGTGTATAAGTTTCGTTGCTAGGATCTCTGCCTCCTTGTAAAAGGAGGGGCAATCATGCATCGATAGAAGTCTTAGTCAGGGTGCATAGTGAGTCTTCTTTTTGTTCAAGGGTTTTCCACTAGTAGAAGCACAATGCATCTTCGAGTAGGGCCATTGATGCAAGGAAGCGTATGACCAATGAAACTATTTGCAAAACACAACCACAAAGAAGTCTGAACAAGATATTCTCTCTATGAACATAGGATATCAGATAAATCTCTTCATTATATTAATCAAAATCAATCACCTCCTTGCCCTAAGGCTTACATCCTTTTTATGATGATAGCATTCTACCCTAAAAATACTAAAAAGGAAATAAAATAATGTAAAGCTAAATAATCTAAGTCTTGGAGAACGAAAAATAATAAAAAGAAAATAGAATCAACCTAAATAAGAAATCCTAATATTCTAGGCAATTTATGCTAAAACAAAAGATTCCTAATAAAATACTAATTTTCAAATAAAAACTAAATTCATATATTTCTAGCTTATTTAAAATATTGGCATATATTATTCTCCCCCGCTTGAGAAAATTTGTCCTCGAGTTTCCATGGCTTCAAAAAGTTTAGAACGCCGAATCTTGTCTGCATCAATTTTGTATTTCAAATTGATTTTCCCGAACGTAAATTTTAAAGGAGTGTCTTCAAAATGTAAGGGGTAAATTTCTTTCTGTAGAAACGAAATCAATATAGTCTTCCTTTCAAAGTGTCGAAATTTTTCAAAAAGGACCCACAATTTGATTATTGTGATCAGCTTCAACCCCATCCAGTCTCTGAATATTACAGATGACATTCATAACCAATCTTTCAAGTGTAGTCCCAATCAGAAGGTTTCGGTGTAGAAAAAATCTTGTTCATAGTTTGACAAGGGTCAAGATAGATGAACATGATTTCAATGACATCATCACTCTTCTTTCAATTAACCCCATCAATGCTTTTCATGCCATCAATTCCAATCGGCCAGTTATCCATTACAAGTTCTTCTTTCTGTGCACCACTATCCATATCAACTCTAATGATTTTTCTTCAGCCACTTCAATCTTGTCTCCCTTATTAAGATCACGATCTTCCTTTGTAGTGACTACACAGTCGTACTTCGGATATGCATCATATACTGGAAGCGAATCCCAGTTATCTTGTGATGTCAATGACGAAGTACTGGTATCCGAAAAAATTTCAGTAGATTCTTTTTAAAATAGTTCGGACTCTCTATACTTTTCGTGATCCCAATGAACAGTTTTCACAACTTCCACCTTTGGCATAAATTTATTTCTTACGCAACTTTTGGGGCCCAAAGAAGATATTTTGCTTGAAAAATTGGTGATAAATAGGAATCTTTGTAGTGGTTAAAAAAAATGAAAATCCAACTGAACTTTACGAGATTTTTAACCCCAGATTTTCTGTGATTCAAGACCGAGGGATAATTAAGGGGTAAAAAGAAAAAACGTATGTGGCTCTTTATTTTTTCCCACTAACGAGTCTTCTCCTTTCCTTGCCTTTGCCTACTGAGGTTGAGTTGCTGCCACCAAGTAGAAGCCCTCCCTCTGAATCTGGTGGCCACAAGAGGGACCCTTTTATCCTCAGGAACCTCCTTGAAATCCAGGATTTTGTCGATGGCATTCATCTAGTCCACAAACTCCTCTGGTGTCACATCTCCCTGATACTCGAGAAGTCAATCTTCATGCTGTACTCCTAGTAATGAGAATCGTGGTTGTGAGCCACGACTTCTCGACCCCACCCCCATCACGGATAATGACCAGCTATGTTACATGGACTCAGGTGTGCGTGGAAGTCCAACTGTCGGACCTTCCTAAGCTTAAATCTTAGGATACTGGGATATGTGTCCCCTAATTGGGCGTGGATACGGGGACACGTTGTACACTTGGTTGTAGTAAATGTTAGATGGCTTTTCTTGGTTATGTATCGTGAATTATACTTAAAATGTATTTAAACAAGAAGAGGGTAAGAAAAATATGTTTTTGCTATTCCATGCTAATGTGAAAGACTAGAAATATTGTTTTTCTAGCATATTTAATATTCTTTTTTTTTGTAAACATCATGACAATAGAGGATCCGAGTGTCCAAATGGATACGCATGTCGGACATATCGACACGGGTACTTCAGCCAAAATGAAGGATCCATGTAACATAGGTGACTAGCAAAATGGTTGGCATCCTCATCATCCAAAAACCCCTCCTCCTCCCGAGGGTAAGGTTAACCGGATGACGAGGCGAATTTGTAACTTCTAAAGCCTCAAGGCATTGTCATGAACCCCCCAAGTATCACTTCTAGAGGCTGAAACCCTTCCTCCATCCGGATTTCACAAGCAACCTCATCCCACTCATAAATTTCCTCAACAACGACCATTTGCAAAAGATAAACATGAACAAATCTGAACAAGATATACTGTCTCTATGAACAAAAAATATGAGAGAAATTTCGTTTTTTATTAATCAAAATCAACCAACTCCTTGCCCTAAGGCTTAAATCCTTATTTATAGTGATAGCACTGAAAAGGAAATAAAATAAGGGAAAGCTAAATCTAAGTCGCGGAGAACAAGCAAATAGTTAGAATCAACCTAAATAAGAAAACATAAAATTCTAGGCAATTTATGCTAAAACAAAAGATTCCTAATAAAATACTAATGTTGAAATAGAAAACTAAAATTTATGTATTTCTAGATTATTTAAAATATTGGCCTGCATCAGCAGACGACAAGTGTTAGTAAAGATTACTTCGTCCTTATAGTGAGCTGATGGAACTACTATGACAGAGATGTCTTGGCTCTAGTAGGCTAGAATCTCATGAGAGGTAATGGGAGCTTGTTTCCATCTATTATCATAGTGTCATCTACAAAATTCTCTTCTGGGTAAACTAGGGAAGCCTTTTCATTGTTTTGGAGAATGATGGAAAGCATAGTGAAATTCTTGGTGAACAAAAAGCTAGTGGTGGCACATGCTGCAACTCCCACAATTGACTGAGCGTGCTTTGGGAAATCAAATGAGGTGGATATGTGGCGACCGTAAGGTGAGCTGCGTTTGAACTTATAATTTCAAATACAAGTTCATTGGTGAAGAGTGAGAAATTGGTTGGAAAATATTTAGCCACGTCGTCGACAGGTCCAAGGGAGTTGAAATGTGCAAAGTAATGAGATCAAAGTTATCAATCTCATACCCTGTAACGTACCATTTTGATAGTGGTATGGTACCGTTGTACTCCAGCGTACCATTTTGCTTCAGACACACCTTTTCTTTTCGGCCTCTGAGGGAGAGAGTTTAGTATAGACAGTAGTGTAGACTACTGCTCTTTGTGTTGGTAATGAAAAATGGGGTAGGATTGTGGGACATGAGGGTTGTCATTTGAAAAAGGGAGAGTTTTGAAAATTAAACAGTAACATAAAACGACGAAACACATTGTAGTTAATTAGAAAGTGCGGAACTGTCTGGGATGGGGCAGTACTGGGACAGAATTGGTGGCTAAGTGTTCCATTTTTTCCTTGTGACAGGTTGTAATGCTTGGTAGTGCCGATGCAGCACGAGTTTGATAACATTGAATGGAATGGAATGAATTCAGGCCAACAGAAAGTCTCTTGGAATGAAAATAGGAAGTAGCCAAAAGAGGCCTATAGATTGGGTCTTTATCCCATGCCGAATGTTAACATTCTAGAAATCTTGATGATGGAGGGAGGGCTTAGCAACCCAATCCGGTGGTCGTTCTACATGGTCCAAATTCAGTTCACATTTTGTGCAACCCACTTGTAGGCTGTAGCCTTTGGGTAAAGCGGCTGATGAGGAACTTAATTGTGCCACAATAGTCTCTCTTTTTCTTCTCTCTTATCTTGGCATGATGGGTGCAAAGGAATATTTGTCTATGCGTAAGAAGGTTTTGTGGTCTTCTGCTAGAAAACATTGTGACAGAGAGGTATCGGGGAAACAATCTATGGGAGTCAGACGTTTTCTGGATGGCCGATGTGAGAACCCAAAAGGTGAGTTGTCCCACATTGAGTAAATATCGAAAGGGAATTCGATATATTAGGAAGCCCAAGCAACTATTGTATAACTTGAGCTTAGCCTTTTAAGCCACGTGGTTAGGCTAAGGGTTTGTAGGTCAGTTGGGGTGGGTCGTTACAATTGGTATCAGAGCACAGCCTCGGTCTACATGGTGGGGGCCACCTCTAGAATCTACTCCCTCTGTCCCAAATTGCTGAACCTTCTTTCCATTTTGGGATGTCCCAAAATGGAAAGCCGTTAGGGAGGCTAAGTTGAGAGCCTATGAGGATTTCTATGCTAGACTCGATAGTAAAGATGGTGAAAGGAGTATCTATAAACTTGCCAAGTTGAGAGAAAGGAAAGCTAGAGACTTCTCTCAAGTTAAGTGTATAAAAGGTAGCGATTCGGTGGTGCTGGTGAAAGATGAGGAGATCAGGGATAGGTGGAAGTCATATTTCGAGCAGTTGCCAAACGAGAAACATGAAGGAGGCTTTGGTGAGGAAGAAGTTGATGTTCCAAGCGAGAAAATAGAATACGAGTTCTATCGGAGGATACAAAAGTCCGAAGTGGCCAAGGCTTTGAAGAGGATGAAACCGGGTAGGGCCTTAGGACCAGATGGCATACCTATTGAAGTGTGGAAAAGCCTAGGTGACTGGGGGGTGACTTGGTTGACAAAATTGTTCAACAAGATTATTTATCTTGGAGGATGCCAAACGATTGGAGGAGTACCTTAGTACCTATCTACAAGAATAAAAGGGATATTCAAAGTTGCAACAACTATAGAGGTATTAAGTTGATGAGTCATACAATGAAGTTATGGGAAAGAGTTATTGAGCATCGATTGAGGATGGTGACTATGGTGTCGGAGAAACAGTTTGGGTTCATGCCTGGGAGATCGACCATGGAAGCTATTTACCTACTAAGAAGAGTGGTAGGAAAACACAGGTCAACGAAGAAGGATCTTCATATGGTTTTCATAGACCTAGAAAAGGCTTATGATAGGGTGCCTAGAGACATTATATGGTGGGTTTTGGAGAGAAAGGGAGTGACCAAAGGGTATATCGATGTGGTTAGAGACATGTATGAAGGTGTCGTCACTGCCATTAGATCACCAGCAGGGTAAACGAGTGAATTTCCCATCTCAGTAGGATTGCACCAAGGGTCAGCCTTGTGCCGTACCTTTTCGCTTTAGTTATGGATGAATTGACTAGACAGATTCAGGAGGATATTCCATGGTGTATGTTGTTTGCAGATGTTATTATCCTTGTAGATGAAACTGCTAGCGGTGTTAATACTAAATTAGAAATTTGGCGGGATGCACTAGAGTCTAAGGGCTTTCGGATAAGTAGGAGTAAAACTGAGTATATGGTTTGCAAGTTTAGTGGTACCAGAAGTGCGTCCGAAGAAAAAGTGATGATTCAAAACCAGGAGATACTAAAGAGTGACCTTTTCAAGTATTTAGGCTCTATTATTAGTCAAGATGGAGAAATTGTAGAGGATGTGACCCATAGGATCCAAGTGGGGTGGCTCAAGTGGAGAAGCGCTATTGGTGTACTGTGTGACAAGAGAGTACCCACAAAATTGAAGGGTAAATTCTATAGAACTGCCATAAGACCAGCGATGCTTTACGGGACAGAATGCTGGCCTATTAAGAAACAACAGGTGAACAAGATAAGTGTAGCGAAAATGAGAATGTTGAGGTGGATGTGTGGTAAGACTAGACGAGATAGGATTAGAAATGAAACTATCCGCGAGATGGTAGGTGTAGTACCTATAGAGGAGAAGTTGAGGGAAAATAGGCTTAGGTGGTTTGGGCATGTCTATCGGAGACCAGTGGATGCAGTAGTTAAGAGAGGGGATAAGATAGCTTTGAGTAGCAACGCTCCGGGGAGGGGAAGACCCAAATTGACATTAGATGCAGTAGTACGCAAGGATTTGAGTCTACTAGGGCTAAGTGAGCAAGTAGCACTTGACAGAGCTCATTGGAGGAAAAGGATTCGTGTGTCCGACCCCAATTGATTTGGGACATAAGGCTCGGTTTGGTTTGGTTTGGTTTATTTCTAAAAACATTCATCGAAAGAGGTCACTTTCTAGTTTTACCCTTAAAAAGTACTTTTTCCTTCTCAACTGGCTTGTCCATTATCTTTTATTTTATATCGGTTCTTATGATTTTGAAAACTTTGTATAATAAAACTAATTGATATTTATCAAACAAGATTGATATTGCATATGTTTTGAGTTTCATATAAAAAAATTAGCCCCACAAAATTGGCCACAGTAATATTGACTGAAACAGAAATAATAATTCAAAGTTTTCATACCCCTTAAAAACTCACTTCCCCAAAAGGGGCAAGCAAATTGGGACGGAGGGAGTATATGAGCCACCTCTTGAATCTCAAAGTAGGAGCAAAGTGCTATGCAGAACTGAGTGCCACACCATGGCCACCAGGAAGGTTGTTGAGCTAATGCAACGAGGACGTTGGATCAGAAAGTTGGGAGATTGTGAGAACCCATAAGGTGGGTCGTCCCATATCAATTAAATATCAAAAGGGAATTGGATATATTAGGAAGCCCAAGCAGCTAGTTTAACCTTTTGGGCCACGTGGTTAGGCTAAGGGTTTGCAGGTCAGTTTGGGCGGTTGTTACAGTTGGTTTCGGTAAGTGAGTTCGAAATTATACTAATGAGTTAATGTTCTTGGTTTAATTTATTTTTGTTAACTGATAGCTGTTTTGGAGAATATAAAAAAAGAAAAGAAAAGAAAAGAAATCCGGTGGGTGATTATTATTTTCGCATGGATCAATTTTTGTTGTTGTGACAAATACTGAGCTGTACATCCTTAGTAGGAGAGTTAATGAAGTGTCGTTAGCTTAATCTCATGTAGCAACTTCGCAGTGCATGGTTAGGGTAAATATGTTGTCGGGGTGGTGTTTACTAATAGAAGCTGATATTCTCTACTCGGTCCTACTTTTATGTGGATGTAGGTATTCATGATTGAAGTAAATTGTATCAGTCATCGTGTGAATGCTGTAATTAGTAGTGGAATGATATCTGGTTTGGAGTCAAATTACTCTCTTAGTCATTTGGCATTAGTTGAAGATTCTGGCCAAGGTGCCAATATTTTTAAATGTGAGGGGGATTGGGGCCCGAGGTGCCTATGTTGTTGAATGTAATGAACGGCCTGAGATGCCGATGATTTTGTGGATGATTGAGGCCCGAGGTGCCTATATTAATTTCAGCCCAAGGCACCGATGCCTGACAGGTTTGTGGATGAGTTGAGGCCAGAGGTGCCTATTTTAATTTGGGCCCAAGGTGCTGATGTCTGTCAGGTCTCGGATGAGTTGGGGCCCGAGGTTCCCAGGGCCCGCTGTGCCTGATGCATTGCATGGATGTATAATTCATTACATGGATATCCAACGAGATAGTTGGATGCCTGGCTTTAAAGGAAATTATGCTATTTCATTTTGATTGTTAGAGGTGATGATTGTCCTGTTGTGTCATAGCGATTGCTGAGTGTATTGCTGCGAAATTGGCAGATCACTACAACTGGTCATTTACGGCAAGAGATTATAGCCTTAGATCATGGACTTTGGGGCATAGAGGCGTGGAGTGTTAGCCTCCGTGGCATAAAGTTGTCTGTGATTTTGGAGCTTTTAGCATGTCTGGGATTTATGCTTGTGTGGCATGAAATGCTTGCTTTGAATTTATGGCCATTGTAGCTTAACGATTACCGACCGTGGAGAAATCGGAAATAGTAGTAGAGGGGCAGCGTGTGGAAGAATTAAATTGGTTTATTTAAGTTTGTGTGTGGAAGAATTAAATTGGCTTATATTTAAGTTTGTGATAAATTTCAACGACGAAATTTCTTGAGGGGATATTGTAATACCCCATCTTACAAATTTTCATTCTAACCTACAGATCTCGTATATGAATATTAATAAATTGTCTCTCGCGCATCAACCACTCGCGTCAGAAAATGTGATTTTATCTTTTGTGTGGAAAAAGATTTTTAAAAAAAGGGGGAAAGAACGATATGAAGTGGACGTGGTGGCTGTGCATGGAATCCTTAATGGATATGCGTTTTGCATGTGTGCATATTTTAATTACAAGAGTAATAAAATGGGCTTTGTGTTGGTTTGTCAAAAAGGAAAAAGATGTACAATACTGAAGCAAAGGAAAACGGAAAAAAAAAAAAAAAACAAAAACAAAATAGGAGGATTAGTGGACATGTGTCCACTTGAGAGTTCTTCTTGGCGAGTCATTGTGTGGTATAAGTAGTAAAATTTGGTTGAAGCATAGGGGGAAAGAAACGGAGAGGCTGTGAGAGAAATGGGGAAGGAATCTGGATGATAACATGGGGGAACTCGGTTAAGGTTGGAGCTGGACTGGACAAAAGGGGGAAAAAAGTGACACGAAGAAGGGGAAAATCGGAGGAGATGAAGGCTAAAATGGAAGTACATAAGGAAATGATGGAAAATTATGTGTGTATGGAAGGAAGTGGGAATGACTTTTCATAATTTTTTTGCTGTTTAGATTAAGTTGGTGGCGTAAATCTTTCGATGTTGTATTTTAGGTTGTGTACTGGAAAGGTAGATTATTGTGTTCGAATTCGGGATGTTACAGACAAGGCCTAACTTTGGTTAATAGAGCAACTTTATGGTTCTTATTAAGAGAGTTGGCAAGCAATAAATGGTGTGTTCGACTGTATGTGAAGAGAAGATCGGTGGGGCCGGAGAGGGGGGTGTGTGTGTTGCTGTTTCCAGAATCTTGTCTATCTTACAAATTTTCGATTTAGACAAATATGAGGAACTTTAGTGCTTCCTTGGGCAGTTTTGGCATCACTGTAAGGATCTAAACGGCATTCGAAAGCACATGACTTAAGGTTTTATAACACAGGCAGGCAGGCTTACACGATTATGCTCATGAGCGGAATCTTTTGAATGAAATTTTCTTAACCAGGCTTGGACCATATCTCCCAAACAATCTCAGTACATATGGCGTGAGAGGATTCATCATCAAATGCAAATAATCTTTCATCCATTTAATGACTTTAGACATACTGTAAAATAAATATCTTGATATTGTATTCGAAGGACAAAACTTATAGCTTCTTGGATTTGGTAGACAACGAGTTGATGCCCTGATGTAATAAAGTAATTTGGAATGAGGTGATTTTTGGTGACTTGGACGTGAAGAAAGCAGAAGCTCTCGATAGCATCAGGAAATGAGACCAAATATAGGGCCAGTTTGGGATGTGAGAAGAGGAGGTGAAGGGTAGGGAAGAAATTGAAGTGTGGTGAGTAATATCGTGCTTGTGGAAGAAATATATTGGAATAGGAAGTGTAGTGACATTTCACCAAAAAATTTCACAAGTTTGACAACTCCGATGGAAACATGCAGATTTTTAGCTTGTTGATTATTAATTAGGAAATTAGGGAGGAAGGGAAGAGGTGACAAGTGGGTATAGTTCAATCCAAGGTTGACAACCTCTTATGTACTGTCTGTTATGGGGCGGTGCTTCTCTTATCGAAGAAATCGAGGCAATTAACCATCAGTTCTGTCCCGTGAAAAATACCACAAAGTCCCAGACTGTTTGGACTTATCAATTAGTTCTATCGTGTTTTGTTACTTTCCTGACATGTTTGGTCCGGGATATGTTTCGTCTGGTGTACACTTGAAGTATGACTTTTAACATTACTAAACCTTTAAAGCCCTCTCTTTTTTCTTATGGACAACCACAGCTTTGTTCACTTGGGGTCCCATAACCTTTCACTCTATCTCAGCAAGGTTTCCAATTAGTATTTTCTCTACTTACTCCTCGTCTCTCTCTCTCTCTCTCTCTCTCTCTCTCTCTCTCTCTCTCTCTCTCTCTCTCTCTCTCTCTCTCTCCCTCTCTCTCCTCTTCTCTCTCTAAAAACCTCCCTCACAACCTTTACCAAACACCCCCCCCGCGGTCCTGCGACAAAAGAAAAGCCTAGCAGCAACTGGAGTATTCTTTTCCAAAAAGTATTCCTTCTTAAGTTTAGCAAAATACAATTGTTTGTAAGCGGACCATGGTAATTATTAGTATGACACACAAAAAAAACCCCACAAATTGTCTCTGTCATGTGATTTATATCATAGATAACAAAGCCCTAAATCGGCTAACAGGAAATATACTCACAAAACATAACTAAAGACATACATTAAGTATTACTTTTAGTTGTTGCTTTAGTCTTGGTTCATTTCTTCCTAATCTTGTGTTTTATCTTACAGAGATTGGGGGAATGGGAGGAAATATTTTCTACTGAAGAAAACCCAACTGCCTAGGCGTTAGGCCCCCCTCTTTTGTCCGACTAACGTCTAGAAATTTTTAGAACATCAGGAAACCGTGTTATAGGATTGTTGAATTGTTAGTGTGCTAGCAGAAGTTTTAGCCCCGCATCTCAGGAGTGAGAGTTTGATTTTCGAGGCTCAAAATGCCTTTCCGGAGCTAGTCAGATTGCGATTGCTATTAATAGGGAATCCAACAAACTGATTGTGGTTTGGTCGTTTGCCTTTCCGGAAATCAGAAAAAAGTTCGCCTCAAGGTACTAAACGGCAATCAGCTGCTTGGCGTATGTGATCTTTGAGCAATCTCGATGTTTACTTCTGATGTTTATTTTAAGCTGTGCTTCTGAACTGAAAAGGCTTTTCTTTTGGGCGACACGACGTTGAATTTTCTCTTTTGAATCAGATATCTAGAAAGGGACTTGATGGGTTGATGGGTGAGGGTCAGTTGGGGAGAGCACAGGCACAAGATACTGTCTAATTCTGAAACTTTGACCAGTTGTAGCCACAAAAAACTGATGAAATTTTTTACCAACGGTTTGCAAATGAGAAAAATTGTTAACGAGAAGAATGTCCACATCAGATGTTAAAAATCAAATTTCAACTTTGTCATGCAATGTCATAAACTTTATTATTCGTAATGTTACATTGAACTGACCATGGCCTTGGATTTTGCTTTCAGTGCTGACGGGGGAAAAGTTAAAGCCAAGGGAACAATCTTCTTGTCCAATACAAGGATGGTCTTTGTGGCAAATAAGCCTGTTGGAAATTTTACTGGTTTTGATATGCCCCTGGTATGGAGATGATTTTTCGTTGTTTGTCTTTATTGTTAACAGAAACTATTTTGAAGACTTGAAAAATTGATAGGTCATTGAAAAGAGCTTATTGCATTATGGATAACTCTGTTAATGCAAAAAATTGAAGCCTGCATTGAAAAGAGCTTATTGCATTATGGATAACTCTGTTAATGCAAAAATTTGAAGCCTGCATTGAAAAGAGCTTATTGCATTATGGATAACTCTGTTATGCAAGAATTTGAAGCCTGCATTCTCTTTTGCTGCTCTGTAACTTGACTTTTTTCAGCTTTACACCCATGGTGAAAAATTCAACCAACCAATATTCTTATGCAACAATATCTCTGGACTTGTGGAGCCTGTAAGTACCCTTAGATGTGTTCTTCTATATTGTGTTTAAGTTTTTTATTACATACGCAATCTCATTTCCAATTTAATCAACCCCAGGTGGTCCCAAATGACCAGCACAGGGCACTATACTCAACTCACTCATTTAAGATTCTGTTCAAGGATGGGGGCTGCGGGACATTTGTACCATTATTTTTCAACTTGATTTCAACAGTGAGGCAGTATAGCCAACAACATGGTGCTACGGTGGAGCATCACTCGGATCCCTTGCAAGCAGCACAAACTCCAGTTGATGAAATGATGAGACATGCGTAAGAGAGATGCTTTGATTTTCCTTCCATAACTCATATAACTAAATAATACACTGATGATTCCATATTTCTTTTTATCTTTTGCTTTTGGCAGATATGTTGATCCCAATGATCCAACGAGAATCTTTCTGCAGCAGCCCAATTCAGAGTCTCAGCTGAGGCGCCGTGCATACCACTCCCAGCTGGCAGAACACACTTAAATGATTTTGGATTGTTGATGAATAATGTCCAGACGTCATGTTAATACTATGGTGATCCTGCCGTGTATATCGTCCTGAAATTATACTATAAACAGTGTCTTTAAAATACTGCGACAAATATGCAATGTGTTTTCCATTCTGAAAAGTGACGTGATTTGTAGCCACCTTTTTGCTTGTTCATTTTTCTTTTAATCTACTTGCTATTTATACCTTCAATAACAGGGTTGTGAAAATGAACCAGCGAAATGCGGCTGCTTATCATAGTTGATTTTTCAGAAACTTGGTTTGCCTTCCAAATCAAGCTGGTAGTGGAGGTTAAGAAAAAGTTATGCATAGATTCAAACCAATGATGAGAAGTTATAAAAGGCATATACTCCTACATCCGTCCCATTGATTGTCCTCTACGGGAGTGCGACTTTTTAAGAGGACATGCAAATATGCAATTAATGTGTCTCCTTAGAAAGTTTGATTATATTTTCTATGCTACCCTTTATTCTCTTTATTAAAAACTACTTTTAATCATTTATGAGAGAGTTTGTGGCTCCATATGATTTTCATAGACCTAGAACAGGCTTATGATATGGTGCCTAGAGACATTATATGGTGGGTTCTGGAGAGAAGGGGAGTGACCAAAGGGTATATCAATGTGGTAAGAAATATGTATGACTTCCATTAGATCACCAGTAGAGGAGACAAGTGAATTTCCCATCATAGTAGGATTGCACCTGTAACAACCCTAATTTTTGGAAGAATTTTTTAACTCAATTGTTTTCTTTTAATATTTTGAAAACCTATTTAAATACTACTTCTGACCCTAGTAGTTGAATATTTGTATCTATACGTACATTACTATTTTTATCCCACACAATCCTATTACAAGGTCTCCCACATTTGCTCCCAACCCTAGTCCATTTTCTCCCTCCACTCACATTCTATGTAGTGAAAATTTGAACCCTTCATTAACTTCAATTTTGACCACCATTGACCAATTTTGACTATCCATTATTGTGCAGGATTGAGAGAGATTTAGAGGAAGGCCATGAGAAATTTCATAATTGGCACATGTCTAACCAATTAGAATTCCATGGGATTCTCTCCAAGATTCTCTCCATCAATGGGGAAGATTTGGTGGAAGGAGGGAGGAAGCTTCCTATTTTAGCATGTGTTGATATATACATGCACGTGTACAAGAATCCCATAAAATCTAGTCTAACCCTAGCCCTACGCTTATGTCACCATGCTCATGTCATCCAGCTTATGTCACTCCGCTTACCTCACCACTCCTAGCCTCATGCCTAATTCACTCCATTATTGTACCTAGATTGTGGCTAGATTTAGGAGAGAGAGAGAGAGAGAGAGAGAGAGAGAGAGAGAAAAGTTTCCATGCACCTTTCTATTTCAACATGTGTGATTTAGTACCATTATGGAGGATCTTCCAAGTACAACCATATCATGCAATTATTAGATTCTTATTCCCCTCATAATGAGAGAATCTCCCTAGATTTGTGTTAGGGATTTGATTTTGATGATGATATTTTGTTATAATGAATTTCAATTATGTTGACAAATGTTAATGTCAATTTGATTATTTTTAGAGATGAAATTTTTCTAAGTTCAATTTGATTTTTATTGGACATATTTGCTTAAATAGAGTATTTGTTGGACTAAATGATTTATTGGTTTTGCTGGACGTATAAATTAGTATTGGATCAAGTAGGGCCGTAAGCTTGCAATTGTGGGATTTTTAATTGGGCCACACATTCTAATTTGGGCTTTCTAAACCACTAGTTTCCTTGATCCAAAAGTCCAACAGTGGACTTGAAAGAATAATAGTAGTCTTGAAAGATTACGTGGCTAGCATGTATGAAGAACCCGACCGGGTACCCTGGTGGGTTTCCCGTTGGTGTAGTTTAAAACAGAGCATCCTTTGTTTCGTACTGGTACTCTGTTTTGTTTCTCTCTCTCTCTCTCTCTCTCTCTCTCTCTCTTGTTTAATTTTGGGACCACGAAATTTCCTATAGATTTTTATCATTCAAATTGTGACAAATATATTATTATACTTGTATTTATTATTTGCGGCTCACAATTTGAATTTTGCAGGCTCAATT
>JAXBDA010005724.1:0-23378 GCA_036023075.1 Gaultheria prostrata
CAGGCTCAAAATCCGGAAATCATTTTCCTGTCCAAATGGTTCATTTTCCATTGACTTTGGAAAATGTTTTCCGTTGACTTTACTTTTCTGTCGCACCAAACACCGGAAAATGTTTTCCACAGAAAATGTTTTCCCAGAAAACGTTTTCCACCCCAAACAAACGGAGCCTAAGTGGAGTGGCAATCGGTGATTGGCTTGTGCCATGACTACCTAGTGGCCCGATGATCGCACGATTATTTTCTCCTTGGTCAAAGATGCTAAATGTACAAGACGCATATTTTGTGTGCCAGGGCTGCTGGGCATGCCAGTCATGTGTACTGGAGAGAGAGAGAGAGAGAGAGAGATTAACACTTGGAATTATTTGAAAATTCCAGCTACAATATATATGGGTGAGTGTGGGCGTAGTTATTGCACCACATTAACCATCTGTTCCAAGGCAGGCAACTATGGAGTTCAATTTGGCACAAGTTGAAGAAATCACAAACTCTGATTTGAGGAAACTACAAACTGTGAGATCTCAAGTTGAAGACTTGGAAACCAAAGCTAGCAAAGAAGATAAAGAAAAATTGTCTGAAATACAAGATGTCATAACATCTACTGAAGCCCGCGTTTCTTTGTTGAAGGTTTTTCATTCAAATACCTTGTGGTTTCAATATTATCGTCATTTTTATTGATACAATTTTATGACACTCTAAGGAAATTTTTTTTCCGTAACTAGGAAAATTTTCGACTATCTCAATCGGACGTGGAAGTGGAGATAAAAGAGCTGCTCATCTGTTGCAAGAATTTGAAGACAACATTGGAAGAGAATTTGGATGAGGTGGAGGATTTGGATGAAGTGTTGAAGTATGTGAAGTTGATGATTGGTAACTATGATGATGTGCTCTACCCTTTACCACCTACTGATGAGTAGAAGACATGAACATGAATGTTTTAGTTTCTAGCCTAACTTTAGTTGATGTTGGTCCCCCTTAGTTTTCATGACTTTTCTTAAGTTTCACCTTAGATTATGGACTCTCTAATTATCTATGGCAACGTATGATTTGGATGTGTTTAGGTTCATGCTTCTTGATTTTCAGTTGTACGCTTCGTGTTTATGTTTATAAAATTTGGTTATCTATTTGCGCCGATTTTCGTTATAGATATTTTTACCATAAGTTGACTCAAATACATGAATTGATAACATCTGCCATTGTTAGTCAATGATGTTCTGCTTATGGCTGGGGCTGATTGATATTGACCAAAACTAACTTGAGAAAATAAGATTACCCTAGAAGAAAAAGAATACAAGAAAAAAAAAATGGATTTCTTTAACCAAATTTTGTTGTGCTGACCTCTTCTCCCCCGGTTTGCCCCATGCCATTTTAGCCATCAGTTTTGGCGGCATGGATAGACGGACATGGAACTTTTGGAACCTTGACAAGTACGATTGAACCATAAAATAATTTGCATAATACAAGTACCGTAAAATACATTCACTACAAGAAAAAATACCAATGGCGACGAATCAGTTTCGTCTCTAAATCATCAAATTTCCTCGCCAAACGAATTGGCGAGGAAAAATTTCATCGCCAGTGTTTCTCAACAAAAGGTCGTCGCAGAGCCTAAGTTTCCATCCTAACTGAAGCATCACAAAATGACCCGCATGCTTAGGGAAAAACAAGATCACGAAGTCCTGGGTTGTAATCTGAAGGGTGCTTCTGCACAAGTGTTTGGCTAAGGTTTAGTCTATATCAGGTCCAATCCAACAATGGAAAACAACTTTCCTAACAGATCCATGACAAGTCTCTCTCCCTCTCTAGCTGCTGAATCAGCAAGACCTCTTCAACTTGCCTCCATAGTTTTCTAATCAAGTTTCTCTTCTGCAAGAAAACTTGAAGAAACTGTCATATCTTCACAAAATTTGATCCCCTATTAGTTTCAAATCTAAAGTTGTTCGTTAGGTATTATATGAATCAAGAAAAGAGCAAACAGGAAAAAGAAAGCAAGGGTAGGGAGTTGATGTAGCATTAACTCGTTGCCAGGAGGCGGACCAGCTTAGCCATAACGCCGGGCTGGCTGTGGCCCGGAAGCCAGGCCGTTTGTGAATTGTGATGGAGAGCCAGGGCTGGCTTTCGTGCCGAGGTCGGTTTGGGACGTGCATGTTTGCTAGGAAATGGTTGCATTGGGTGTGTATCATATGCATCAATATTATCTACCGTTGGATAGCTAGATTTATTAAAAAAAATTACGGATCAATTACTTTTTATCCTGAGAAACAGGTAAAGTAATAAATTGAAGGGGAAAAAAGCAAAAAAACCTAACTATTCCTGTATCTTTCTCCTATGGATCGCCATCTCCTTCCCAGCAAACCCTAGACCTAGACCCATCAGTCTATATAGAACGACACTTGCCTCTCCGTCTGTGGTCGGCGTCTCTCTCTTCCATCATCTCCGTTCCTCCTGTCTCTTCTTGTACAGTCGCCGCCTCTCTCGTGCCATCATTTCCATCCCCAGCCTTTCCTCTGCTGCTGCTGCTCGTTTCAAAAGGTACGAATTGGTTCATCATTCAGAGAAGAGTTTTATTCCCATCTTCATAATACGGGGTAGTTGGATATTTTCTTTGAATATCTGATCAACTTGTTACTATCTACACCGTCAGAATAGGGTGCTTTGATCTTCATGAATCCTGACGGTGGTGATATGCTGATAGTGGCATGTATTTAAGATTGCCATACTTCTCTATATTGCTGCAACTGAGGTATTTGATTTCTGGAATGGCTCTCAGAGTATGTAACCCCACATCCTTCAGTTTGAATGCAAATGAACCCTCAAATTTGTAATTTAATCCCACCTCCTTTAGCTTTTGAAGTTAGTCATACGAAGTCCCAAAACATCCAATTGGCTAATTAGGATTTCTAAACTCATATTAGGACATGTTTCACACTTTCTCCTAGTATATAGAATTGGAAAAATTGAATTATATCAATAGATGCTCTAGAAACCTTTTTCAGGCACTCGTTTAAACTTAATACACTCTTGGAAAAACACCCATCTGACCCTTATAGTTTTCGAAATCATAAATAAAAGAGCATTAACATGTTAATACGGTTGTTAATGCCAAACCAAACCCAGCCTTATGTCCCAATCAATTGGAATTGATTATATGAGTTCTTTTTTTCCATTGAACTCTGTCAAGGGCTACTTGATCACGTAGTCTTAGTAGACTCGTATCTTTGCGCACTACAACATCCTAAGTATACGGTTGCTCATACCCTAATAAATATGGATACATGGACCGTTTACAACAGAATAAATGGTCAGATAAAGAAGAAGAATAAACTAATTGTGTCTACAATTAAAGCCATTTAGAGGCCAATACCGAACTTGCAACTTTATTATTGTGAATCTTTCTGAGCAAATATCAAACCTGGGAATTGCATTTTCTGGAACTTCATTGAAAGATTAAACATTTGGTATTTCCCATATACAACTATACCAGTATACACATATGACTTCATAATAAACAAACTTCATGAACCAAAGTTTATTCTGGGTGGCTCATATCAAACCAACTCTATATTTGCAACCTCTATAACCCTTATTAACACTTTCCTGGTCCAATCTTTGAACATAGCATTTTTAAACAAATTAAGAAGGATTTAATGAGTCCCGAAGTATCAACAAAAAGGAAAAATGGAAGCTGGGAGCCTATGGTAAAGACATGATATGTAAATACAATGTCAACAAAATCCTATGGTGTTCAGGTCAATACCCTGGGCTGGCTGTACTGCCAAGAGGATAGACTTTGTTAGCTTCTAGTTTGAGAAAATATGTACTGCAAAGACTGAACCGCAAACAGAGCCGTGAAAGGAAATTCGATATTGAGACTAAAGCGTAAACAGAGCAGTGCAAGAAGTTGAGAGGGAAGGATGAACTAGCCAAGGGTCCCGGTGGTCATATCTGGACAAAGACTACGAGACAAGGGTATAGCAGGCATGAACTATTCATATATAGGGAAGACGTCTAGCAATCTGATGAATTTGCGAAGAAGTATGGGAGGGGCAATAAGTTCAAAACCTTAGAGTACAATAAGTTCATCCCTTGTCCCGGCTCCAATAAATCTATGCATCCATGTACCTCTAGTTTCGACTGCTGGTCGTTGCTGAAGTTGAGAAGATCAATTAGTGCACATTCCTCATGAGATTGATACTCGTGCGAAATAACCTAACCATCAATAAAAAAATCTTTAGTTTCAGACTGTTCAATTGTCAAAACTCAAAGTCCTTTTTGCGTATTTAAGGTTGAAAACTTAGCAACCCAGTACTGACCCTTTCAGGCATTATGTGCTTTCTGTGTAGAGTAGTAAAAACCTAGTAACGAGAAAGTCGAATCTGACCAGGGCAGTATTAATCACTTTTAGTGCCACAACAAGTGAAGCGTTCAATTACATAGAATCTGTACCAAAATCTGAACCATTAAAATTATAATCCTCTCTAACCAAAGTACTAAAAGTTAGGTGTTAAAGACGAACCTTCAGAGCCAAGATTCCAGAGCCTTCAAAATCTTTGAGAAGCTAGATTTTTTTTCTTCATCTGCGCTCTCTCGCAAGTCTTGAACTTTTAACTTGAATTCTTTAATTTTTTCCTAATCGAGTTCCACATAGCCCTTGATTTTACCCAGATTCAAGTCCATTTGTGACTTAACAGCTGAATTAAGTTCCAAATGATGAACGAGTGAGAAACAATTACTGAGAATAAGAACAAGCTGATTATGAACTAATTATTTTATCAGGAATTGAACATTATGCTGGCTGGTTATTTCTTTTTCTCATGGGTATGTTGATTATGTTGCTATTAACACTGTAATTTTCACATAAGGACCAACAATTTAACCAAAATCTCAAGCCCAACTCCCCAAAAATCAAAATGAACTATTGATGACATGCTTAGGCAAAGATAAATGATCACAGAATTAACAATATCAAGGTACACGTATTGGATATTAAAAAAAAAAACAAATGTATGCCACAAGGTTATCGATTAGTGAACAAGAAGCGTTAGATTCTATTTTGGCATCTTTGTTCGAAAGTGCTAATGCATCATGAAACGTATCCATCAACATCCTCTTTAACAGGTAGTTCCCAGTCAATTCGGAAGTATGATTATCACAGAAACAATTTATACCACTCTCCCTTCTCCTAGGAAAATCAGGCATCATCTTTTCATCGATCTCCAAGTGCAAAATTTGCAAGTGGTCTATACTCTTTAGCATTGCTAAACAGATTATTATGCTTGATGACAATAGGAAGACGTGTGACGCAAAATCTCTGTCTGAGAACAATTTAGAGTGGTGATTCAATGACTACAAAACAATTTCATGAACTCCCAAACACTCGGAAACTAGACAATTCAAGATTCTCACACCAGATCTGCCGATTATTACACCAATTCCCATGAGGACTCTTGAGTGGGTGCCGAGGTTATATGCTCAGTTTATCAAAACATACATGCAAGCATTAAACCATGGGGATTCCTGAGAACTAATTCACCAATTATAACTAAGTGACAATACCAAATGAAAGACTGAGACCTGTCATCCTTATACTTCAATGATATCCCTGCCTTTGTTATAAACTTCAAAATCCAACATTGACCTAAGACATTATTGTGTTTTGACTCTTTTCCATTCAAAAATCCAGAATAGCCCAATGACTTACAAAAACATACTAGAGGACATAGGGCTGTTTGGATTGCTCAAGTCCGACTGCCCCACTGGGCGAAGAACATTTGATGATCAATCATAAAATATATAAGTTCAGAAGAATTCTTTAACAGGGAAGAAATGTACGATCATGTGTACACGGTCCCAACTTCATTATCTACATTTACCTATCCTGAAAATATTTTACACAAATAGTATAAACGTTGTGGAATCCAGATTAGCCCATTTTAGGAATTACAAATTCAGTCTTAACGTATGGTAGATATAAAAGATAGTAGTAGGCTTTGATTATATAGATGAAAAAGTGAACAAAATTTTTAAATAAAGTTTTTTTATCCTTTTTATTGGGAAAAATTGTACGATTAAAGATGCTCTAAGCTAGATCCCACACCATAATCTTCCAAAGTACTAAACTTTTTTTACGTCCTACTGAGGGAATATAATTGAGTGCCCATCTATACACTGGTATATTGAGCAGTATATAGTCTTAAGAAAAAATGTTTATCATCCACCAACAACCACTCTTGTTGGCCACCTCTAGCGAGCAGGCCCGGCCCCGAGATTCACGAGGCCTTAAGTGAGCTTGTGAAATGGGGCCCTATGTAAGATATTTTCAATTAGTAATTTTGCTAAGTTTTTTACAGTAACTGAGGTCATACGGCATAAAATATTTTCAATTAGTATTTATTTACTACTCCCTCCGTCCCTTTTTAAGTGTGTTACCTCGTAATTCCAACTTATTTTCTCTCACATCAACTTTTACAACTTTTACATCTACTTTCCACTACTTACCATTATCAATATAATAATACCCACTAACTTTTAAAAAAAGAATCTACTTTTAAGGGTAAAATAGGAAATGTACCCTCTAACTTTTCAAAACACACATTTATTAAGGGACAACCCACAATGAAAATGTCTACACTTATTAAGGGATGGAGGGAGTATATCACTAAGCACGGGTTACATAATGCAAATCACATTAGCGAAAAAGTTCACTAAAATCAAAATTAAGTCGTTATTTCTCTTGTATGATGAATCTATTTACTCTCTTATTGTCATAGTTCATAAAAATATGAAAAGTAAAATTTTAACAAAGATAAGAAACTAAAAAAAAAAGTAGTAAAAAATGACATGTATTCTATTTAGAAAATGAAAAGGTAAAAACAAAAATTGTGGCAAGCTATTTGTAGCAAAAACAAAAAAGAAAGAAGAAGAAGAAGAAAGGATAACGGAAGTGAATATAGTTGGGGGATTTGAACCCTGGTCCCTGTGTTCAAAGACTCAAATTGGGGCCCAACCAAAGACCAGCCATTGAGCTGTCACACCCGACTGTCAATGTTGACTGCTAGCTAATACATATTACTTTTCTACAAATTGGGGGCCCTAAGTTAGGGCCCAAAATTGGAGGCCCAAAGCAGCCTGGTGGGCTTGCCTCCAAGGCCGGTCCTGCTAGCGAGTTAAGACCCTCTTTGCATGATATAATTATAGCCTAATCAAGCTGATTTTTTTTTGCAGAAATGTTCTTCCATGTGGCCGTACGAAGGTAAGGACCTGAACTATCAATGTGTGCTATGTCCAGAAAGGAGGTTGAGAGGAGTGATGATCGAGTCATGTTAGTTAGAGAAGGCATAAGGGCGATCGGAAAAGAGGAGAGTATTCATTTGATTTCAATTATTAAATTATCAATTTGTGACAATGGCAGATAAATTTTATGAAATACACAAGTCTATACATTAATTACAAGTTACAAAAAAAAACTAGGAAGCTGATTTTGGGGCTCCCTTTTTTGATGCAGACACTCCAAAATTAATGAAGTTACAAAACTACCCTTTTCAAAATATAAAAATTACTGGAGGCACTCCACCTAAAATTATCTCCTCATTTACTTGAAACACTCCTAACGAAAAAGTTAACCGAAACCTCTCTCCGTTAACTGCACACTAGCACATCCCGATCATTCATCTTAGGAATCAATGGTCCGGATTTTAAAATGAATTCTCACCTGTCAAAATTAATTTTGACTGGTAAGAATTCATTTCAAATCCGGAATATTGAAAAATACTTTTAGACGGTCGAGATGTGTTGGTGTGCATGTGGTGTACGGTGGTGTACGCGTAGCATTTTTAAAATACGAATGGGTCGGTTATATGTAAAGAAACCCAATTCATTGACACAAAAGACATTAATTTCATGCCACGTGTAAGGAAATCGCAGATTGTACTTGGTAGTCCATCTTCTAATCTGAATTGCTTTAGCAGATTGTGGTTGTCAATTTTTCAAACCCCATACACCATCACAATATAAGGATCGGAAAATATAATATAGTCACTACATACAGATACAAAGGAAGCGAGATGGAGAAAGGAAAATACTAGGGGCCAGGAAACTACATATGATGCACGTCGGTTTGCACTGGGAGCCGTCGCAACTTGGTTGTGCTAGGGTTTGGGTGGACTGTCTTTTTTCTTCTTCTTCCGTTAATAGACTGACAGAGGAGAAAACTAAATTTTTTTTGGAGTGCGTGAAGTAAAATTGAAACTTGCAAAATGGTAGTTTTGGAAAATCACTATAGCTTTGACATCCATCAATTTTTGGAGTGCTATCAAAGAACATTGACTTTTGTTGAGGGAAAAAAAAATTCATAAACAAGTAGTAATATTTTTTCCCTAAGAATGATATGTGAAAATATGAATTGTGATTACTTGAGACCTTATCAAACTGTCGTCGAGAATGTTCCAAATTATTTTCAACGCTTTATTGATCTTTCAACGAGTTCTTATCGAGCTCAACTGATTCATTAACTTATTCATTAACTTGACAGACTAGTCGAGTTGAGTATTTATTGAGTTGAACCAGCCTTGGACCAGACCGGAAAATAGCTCAATTCATTTTACAAACCCTTCATTTGATTGTAGCTCTCAACAATCGCGAGCAAGCATAACAGTTTGTTTGGAACATAAAGAAACGAAGAGAAAGGCAAGGCAAATTAAAAGTTTTGCACTTCCCTTGTTTGGTTCGATAAGAAATTGGAAGAAAATAACAAAATCAAGAATCAAACATAATAGATTTTTCGCCACACTTTGCTCAAAGAGTCAAATTTTCATTCTTAGGGGTGGTTTCCCAAAAAAAAACCAACTTCGCCTTTTGTTTTGTCATTATTTAAAAAAATTCCGTGTTTTTTTAATTTGCGCCAAAATTTTAAATTATTATATCATCTCGATAATCAGAACAATAGTATAAAATTAGGCTATTGGTAATGCTAAAACCGAAAGTGTTGCTGCCAAAACCAAAAGTGTTACTGAGCTCTTATCTTTCTTGCTTCCACAATTACTTACATGCCCTTTTACCATCAGATGTCATTTATTACAAATTTAACCCTTCAATCTTTTAGGATTATTTTGTGATTTGCCAAGTTATCTCCTTGTAAAAAAAAAAAAATGCTTCTTCTAAATTCTTGGACACTTAAACGCTTCTTCTTCTAGACATCTTCATCTCTTGGACGCTTCTTGTCCAGACGAGGTCTTCTAGGTATTCCACCACTCTCAAATCTTGTTCTATTTTAACCATTCAAGGTACATGTGGGTTTAAGTATTGTATTTTTATACATGAATATTTGGCATCACTTGTTTTGATATGATTTTCCCTATTGTTTAGGGTTTGAACAAAACTGTAGTTATTTATTGATAACAACAATGCTTATATAGTGATGCACTAATGGCCGTATTAGACTTTTTTCTGCCTCTATGAGGTTTCCATTGGGTATGTAGTAATAATTCCACCAATTATGGTATACTAGCGTGTAGACCGGACCATGACTACGTTCTGGAGGGAGACACCATGAATTGTTTACACAAGTCCCTAATGGATCACCTTTATGTTCTTTTGAATGACTAGGGTAGAGTATTCGGCTTTCTAATTAGGTGTTCTTTTGGATCACTTTTTTGTGGTGTTTGGGTTGGCTCTTTTGCTTTCTTTTGGGTTTGGTTCTCGAGTAGCATTATGTCGATGTGCCATTGTGTTTAATCTTTGTCTTCTTTTAGAGATTAATAAAAAAAATTAGCCAATCGAAAAAACAAAATTTATGCCCGTCAAAAAATTTATCACCTCCTATATGTATGGGCTATGGAGTTATATATATGTCTGCACGTAAGGCACACCCTCATTGGATAAATTGTGGAATTCATAATGCCACTTCCACTTAGAAGGTGAAATTATATGATAAAATGATTTGGTTGTACTATTAGTAACATTGTTAAGGATTTGAGAGCTTCCATTACCTCATGGAGGCAAATCAAGAAAACTGATGGGAATAGTCAATAGGCTTCTATGAGAGGAGTGGAACATCTTCCCCATTGCATTTTCCTGTTGTTGAACAAGTATCCTTTGTCTTCTAGTTTGGATCACACTAGATAATCACTCCTTGAAAAGAGTATTGTTACTGAAGTTTTACTTTTGCTACTGATCCAGTTTTCCTCTCCGAAAAAGAGAATGTATGTTTCCTAAAGATTTTTTTATGTTCAGATTAAAATTGAAGGGTTAAGTTTATAATAAATGAAATATGATGGTAAAAGGGTATGTAGGTAATTGTGGAAGCAAGAAAGATAAGAGTTTTGGAAGCAAGGCAGCAACACTTTCGGTTTTGGCATTATCAACAGTCTAAAATTATAATCGAAATCCAGTTTTTGTATGTAAATTATATAAGAAACAGGCCGTTTAAAACTTCGGAAAAATTTCAAAAAAAAATCCGAACTTTACACTCAATGTCTCAAACACTCCTGAACTTCACTAAACTTCAATTGCACTACCGAACTTTCACTCTGTTATTCAAATCACCCCCCACCATCTCCATTCTATCAAATGGCTAACAGATTCGCTGATGTGGCTTGTGAAGGTACCAATAACACGTTAAGTGGGATTTTTGGAGGAAAAGGCGTCTGATGTGGCCTCTTTTATGTGGCACGTGAGAGGAAAGAAAGCTTGCCTTTGTGGAATATTCCAACTTTCTTGTCTTTACCCCCATCTCTGTGTGTGTATTCACATTTCTTAACTAAAAACAAAGAGGAAGAAGAATGGGAGCCAAACATCCACCGCCAGAGCACCAAGACAAGTACACACCGCTGATGATCGGCCATCCGTGACTGTTCTTGGCAAAGTGGCAATTGCTTGCAGTCTAAAACATCTGGACTCCCCAGTGGTTTTAGAGTTGAGAACCACAACGACTATCTACCAACCATTCCTTCTTTCACGCTGCAAAAAGGACATTTTCCATGGCGATTGAATTGAAATCATCGGACTTCACCATTTTAACGACCCTTCCGATTCCCCATTTTTTTCTTTTCCCCCGATTTGTGGAACATTTTCTCTCTCTCTCTCTCTCTCTCTCTCTCTCTCTCTCTCATATCTTGAGAGTTAAAAATTGTTCCGGTCGCGTCGAATGTTAAACTATTGAGTTGATTTACAACCCTGGAGACTGTAAATCTTGATTTACAGTTGAAACTGGTCTGTTGACTCAATTGGATGTGAATCATGGAATCATTCGTGGCTCCCACAATTTTGATCGTGGCATTATCCTCATCCATAAATATATCCTCATAAATCTGTAAACAAATCCAAACCCAAATCAACTCATCCTTGAATTGATCCATTCCAAAAACCGTTACCCAAATCTCAACCCATCACAAGCATTTTCAAAAACACCTCACCAGCAATGCCGACGGTGCTGTCACATTTTACAAAGGCAGCATCACCATCGCCGACCCAAAAAAGAACTGAAAGGAGAGATTCGAGTGTTTGGTTCAAAATCGGATGGTCTTAAAATTATGTCGATCAAAGTCAGTCTAGCCCAAATGCTTAGAATCATCAAAGTCACCAACCTAGAACAAGCCAAGATCTCTGAATCAGCCGGATCTTCCTGTATCGTTATCTCGGATCCATTTCAACCCGGGAGAATTTCCCGCATGCCCTACCCGTCTTATAAAGGAGATCAAGAACACGGTCGATACCGATCCTGGCCAAATCCTGGGTCGGGCATTTCGTGGAATCCCAAATTTTTGAGTCTGTTGACGTCGAGTATGTTGATGAGAGCGAGGTTCTTTCAATTGCTAATGAGGAGAATTTCATCAACAAGCATAATTTCAGGCAGTAAGGACTAAGGACCGGATGCAATGGCGCCTGGAAGCAGGAGAGAGAGAGAGAGAGAGAGAGAGAGAGAGAGAAGAGAGGCACATCAGACACATTTCCCTCTAAAAATCCCACTTAGGGCCCGTTTGGCTGGTGCCAAAACCAGGGGCCAAAACATATACCGGGCGAATACAATGGGACCCACACGTTTGGCTGGGTTTGGCAACCCTTTTCCTCTCCCCCTTTTCGTTTTCACCCTTTCTTCTCTTTCTTGCCAGCGGCAGCCTCTCCCTAATAACTTTTTGGCACCCTTTGGGGTATCTAAAAATTATCCGGCTTTAGAGGGTTTACTTTTTGACCATTAAACCCCTCCTTCTTCAACCAACACAAACCACCACGGCCGCCACCCTTTCTCGTAGTTCACCCACTTATTCCACTGCGGTTGACGGAGAAAAAAAAAATAACGAAGCAAAATCAGATCATGAGAGGATCGATCTTCTCACCTTCTAGTACCGTCCGCTTCTCCATAGTCACCGGAAATGCCTGGCATGTGTAGTATTGGTGATTTCGGCAATGCTTCAAGTGTGAATTTTGCCCCTTGGAGAGAGAGAGAGAGAGATGTGGGGAGGAGAGGTCGGTGGGGGTTTTAGATCTGGATGAATCCACCCCAGATATCTATCTAAAGAGATTTGATCCAATACACTATCATCCTTTTTTCTTTTTTGTTATTGTATACTCCATCATCTGATCTTTTATTTTTTGATTAGGGGCTTTGATCCATTGGCTGGGATCCCTTTGCTATATAATTATCTCTTTCATTGGTATAAAAAATAAATTACAATGAATGAGACAAATAATACAATTAAAATAATTTCTTGATGACTATCAACCATTAAAATTTACATGTTAAAAAAATATATTTTTTACATAAATTTATTATAAAAAATTAAAAAATTTCAATGAAATAAATTAATATAGCTTGAAATGATCCAAAAGTAACTAATTAGATTAAGTTTTGCACTTATATAATTAATTTGATACTTTAATACTGTACAAGGGCAAAAGAGTCATTTGACAACTTTTTTCATCATCCATCCCCTCTTATTTACAAAACATCCAAACCAAGTCACAAGTTATCCCTCTGTTTAATACCTTATCCAAACCATCTACTTTTTTTTATCCCCTCAATAAACATCACATCAATGTGGGTCAACTCTCCAAAATTAATACCCCCTCTATAACTTATCCCCGGAATTTTAGCTCCATCCAATCGGGCCCTTAACGTGTTATTGTTACCATTAAAGCCTCATCAGCGAATCAGTTAGCCATTTGACAGACCAGAGACGGTGGGGTGATTGAATAACGGAGTGAAAATTTGGGGGTGCAATTGAAGTTTAGTGAAGTTCAGGGGTATTTGAGACATTGTGTAAAGTTCGGGGTTTTTTTCTTGAAATGTTTCCTTAAACTTCCCCACAAATTTCTCACAAATTTCCTCACCATTTTCATTCTCTCCGCAACATCTGAGGCGACTTCAACCGGCTGCTCGCCATCGTGTCACTCCTTCAGCATCTCCTCTCTGTGTTCTATGGTCCGTAGACATCCTTCTCAATTTACATCTGTTGTTATCGGCTTTCTCAATGTACATCGGTGGTATATGGTTATCTGTTTACATACAGACATTAATTATATATGTTCTTTACTTACCGGAAAAAAAAAATTATATATGTTCGTTCTTTAGATCTTTAAGCGTTGATTCTGAAGGATTTTATTTCAGTAATGGCTAGGTTCAAAACTGTGAATACACTGTCTGGGACTTGTCTTTGTGTATTATTTGTTCACAGGCTATGGTTGTTCGTGTTTGTAAGCTAGGTTGCTGGTTTTGGGTTTTTGTCTTTCAAGAAGGATTTGTGTTTGTAGACTTGTTTGGAGTGTTTAATTTTTTTGTAATAAATGATAATTACCAAAAAAAAAACCAAGATGGAGACAGGCAATCTATTTTGATCTGTTGTTTCAATCTTGTTGCTAAGTCATTGTTGTTGCCTTGTTGGAAAGCGAATCTCATTACCCGGTAACACTTATGGAATAGATACCAAAATGTCCACCCTAATGTCGTGATTAACCCACATGACTGAAACTAGGGTTTTACATTCAAGTTCTATCTGGTTTGATCTCCTGAAGCACAATCAGGAGATTGAACTCTATGGAGCAAGTGTATTACAAACAGAATGTCTGACGGACTGATCAAACATGAGTTACACGACCAATAAAAATTGCTCGGATAGATCAAACTCTATTGCAACTAACAATCTCCTACTGTATTGTCGCGTATGCCTGATAATGAACAGAGGTGAACTCTAAAACGAGATCTTCTGCTCTATTATGTACCTTTAAAAATGTAAATAACTAGAGAGCTATGCATGGGTGTATATAAAGGCTACAATTAGGACCATAGGAGTTAAATAAGGACTAGTTTTCATATGGATTTAGGAGTTCGTAATTCAACCTGAATTGAATCCTATTTTTTAAGTATTACAAATTTACAATCCACATCACCATCAGTTTGCGGATATTAAATTTTGAGCTCTATATCATTAAATGCTTATGTATTTCCTCAAATTAAATAACTACGGTTATATCTAATAGACATTGTTATATATCCTTGTGACCGTCCACTTAACTTATTTTCCGGATACAAAAAATCAACTCTATTTATTCATGTAATGAAAATGTTAAGATTCCTCAAGGGGGTATCATCAATCTCCATACTGAGACATGCAAGGGTGACCCTGGGTCAGTTCGGGTTGGCCCTTGACCCACCACTCAAACGAATGCATCCAGAATTCCAAACTGATCCCGCTATCGACTGGTCCTCTGATTGATCTTCACTGTACTGACGCCACCAGATTGTTGGTTAGAGTCAGTTGGATTGGATTGAGTGATTTACTGACATATTTAACAACAAAAAACATATTTGAGGGGGAGAGAAAGATTGCTACCCGTACAAATATTCTACCGCTGACCATCATCCGTAGACACTGCCTCCATCACTTATTGATGGCATTGGACAAATATTTGAGAGGAAGCTGCAGAAGGGGATTGGCTTCTTGGCCAGGGGGAGGGCTCACCAAATGTGATCCGTTTTATAGAGGGAGAAGAAATTGTGTGTGATTGAGAGGCGTCTCCCACATGGCAGACATAGTTGGATAAGAGCTGAATGCAGCAAATCTTATGTATGGTAACCTTAGTGACCAATATGTTGTTGCCACGTGGATTAATCAGTTATCTATGCCATAAGGGGCACTGATTAACTATCCATCTGATGTTGCCCGAATGACTTGAGATTTTTAACTCTTCAGAACTGATGACCACCCTCCATTGTTGCCCACTTCACCAAGCTTGTTGACCTAAACAAAATATCTTACTGTTTTATGAATTACAGTGGCTAACACTAGATGTGTCTACTATTTATTTTCGGGATTAAGAGCACATGCACTCATAATAACTTTGTTTAGATTACAATAAACAACCAGTTAAATATAGTTCCTGGGAGGTGCTGTCCAATACAAACAAACCATACTTTAACAGTGATTTAGAAACAGAGGATTTTCTATAGTCAAGACATACTTACAAAAACATTGTGCTACAATATACTAATAATGTGTGATATGCCTAAACCTGTGACTACTACTTATATTCGATAAATCTTTTTCTTTGAAATGGATGACCTGATCATGTCTGCACACCAGTATCGTTGATGATGGATAATGAAAGACAGCCATGCATAATATTTCCTATGTACCACAAAAAAGAAAAATTTGAGCCCCATGATGACCCTGACGTTGTTTCCCATATGAGGCTTGAATGCTTCGACAGCATTGCTCCTCGTTACGCCTGCCTGAGTTATAAATAAGACAATGTCATGAGGCTTCCCAGTCTGCCCCAGTCTAACCAACATCTCCCTCTTCATTATCTGCCAGTGCTACAGCCCTAGCAGCAGAATATCTGGCCTTATTATCACTTGTCCCTCTGTCGGATATCCTGAACTCTTGGGAATCTAGTGTCTGCAGCTGAGAGCTCAATCTCCATTTTTTGCTTCTCCAAAAATGATGTGTCAGAATCTGGACTTTTGAATACGCCAGATTCAGCATTGCGTTGCAGCTTTTCTTCTCACTTCTGCTCCGATAGTCTATTTTTTTTTTTTTTTTTTGATCGGCTCCGATAGTCTATTCCTTCTAAACCTGTGACTACTACTTATATTCAATAAGAGCCGATCATCTGATCTTGTCCGCACACCAGATCATCGATAAAAACTTTTATCTTAGTCAGAAGCTACCAACAAAAGGAGCAAAAGAAACTGTGGATGAATGTAGTGGTGAACCAACTATAACCAACTCTAACTGGTTGGTGTTATTTTGGGGGAAACAAGTTGGTTTAGAATTAGGAATGGCACGCTGCCAACAAATCGTGAGTTGAAGAAAATGCAGAATCATTTATCACATTGATGAAGTGGATGTCATTCTCATGTACTGGGATCGTGCAATCACACACACAGAGGCTGGGTTGATTTTGGAATGGGGGTTTGTAGGTTGGCAAAAGGTACTGGAGGAGTTTGTGTGCATTAAATTTCATGAGAGTTGATTCAGTCCTTACCCTCCGGTTTTGCAATCTCAATATAATATGAGCCAGTGGTGGTATCAGTAGTCTCATTGATCAACACCTGAAAAGGTAATTCTTGCTATTCATTTGTTCTTTATATGATTTCTATTTTTGTTTTTTTTTTGTTTTCCTATTTTCTTGACAGACATTATGGAAACCCACAATCTGTTAAAAAGTCCATTTGGTTCTGTGTATTACGTTTTGGTAATGTGTCAAAAAAATTGCCTCTCTTTGTAATTTTGTACTACTTTGGTTGTAGATCACATGAGCAGTATTTGTAATCTTTGCCTCTCTTTGATTGATGTACCCGAAATATTTTAGTGCACAATGGTTAGTAGAAAACCTTCTCTGTGCGGAAAGTATGGAGCCGGTGATGGTGGTGAGATAAGTATTGGCAGCGAAAAGAAGGAGAAGAAGGGAAGGGAAGGGAGGGGAGGGGAGGGGAGGGGAAGGGAAGGGAAGAGAAGAGAAGATGATGAAGCGAAGGGAAGGAGTGAGGTGGGAAAAGATGAGGTACTGGTGGTTGGATTCTGTCCGATCGCACCTGTGTCTGAAGTAAAGAGTAATCCATGTTCCATACAATAGTTTCTATTTTGATGGAATTATGTCTTCCCACTGCAGTTTGATGATGGTTCTATACCCAAAATTAAAATTATCTGGCTTGTAGTGATTAACTGATTACTAATAAATGAAACTATGACTTCCAATCTTGCCTTATTTTCTGTTCTGTAAACATATCGTGTCAGAAAACCTCATGACAAATTGTTTCTATGATGGAGTGATTCTTATTTTCTTTTATGCAGATATGGAGTCAGATATAGCGGCTTTATTCCGAACACCAATCCTAGCTTTTGAAGATGGCGACGAATTTTCAGTTTACAAAGTGAACATGGAAAATGAGAAGTATTTCATGCTTTCTGATCAGTATATGACCAAATCATATGAATTTGTTCGGAGGAGGGCTTTGGAAACCATGTTGTATTTATATGTATTGATCTCTTCTTGTTAATTTCCTATTCAAGTTTTCAACGATTGACAATTATGAACTTATAATCTAGAATCTGATTATTCTTTATTAATTGTTTGTGTTCTTTTGTATTTTGCAGAGCTTGGCTATTAAATCTGTTGAAGATGAAGAAGAGTCCGCAACTGTTAGAAGTGTTGCATTTGCTCCTTACTTGGGAATGAATTACTTTGATCGCTTCATGTCGAAGTCTGAGAGTAAAGGATTGGTACTTTGATCTTTTCCATTTTAACATTTGTTCTATTACGATTCAGTTTTCATATAATTGTTTAAAATAACTTTGTTAACTTTTTACTTTTAGTTCTCATCCACGGCAGAGTACTATGCGATGTGTTGCTTCTTTTTGGGTCGGGGGATGACTTCTGAGGAGCTCCATGCCGGGATATTTGATGTAAGTTTTACCTATATGATTTAGGAAAAGGAGAAATTAGGTCAGCACACTGCATTTGTTTTCTTTTCCATTTTTTATACTTGTTTTAGAAAAATTATTTCCTTTAACAATGTTTGCTTGAAGAGATGTAAGATGTTCTATATGTATCCCATTTGATTTAGATATTGGGAAGTTTTTCTGTTCAGTTATGCCCTTAGCTGGAAAGATGATCTGTCATGACTAGAGTTGTGAGTGCTGGAAATGTGTTCTTAAATTTATTTGACCAATTAACGTAGTTTCCAACTTCGTTACTAGAGGGTAGAACCCCGCTTCTAATAAATTCAATAAAACTGCTTACCACAACTGGTGCAGTCTCCATCTATTGTGAATATTGGGTCTTGCTGATTTCTTACTGCTATTTCAATTATTTGTCTACGGCTTAGCATGTGCAAATCAACATCCAGCTTAGGCAAAATTTCTAGGAGAAATCTGCCAATCCAAGCACAGCAACCTATTTGCATCTGATTTTTTCACATCATTGGCCTTATGCTTGAAAATCCTGGAATTTCTTTCCCCCCATAAGCGGTTTATAAAGCAGCTGCAAAGGAAAGCACAACGACAATATCTTGGAACTTCTTTCCTCCCCTATTCATCTTGATCCAGCCAATCCCATTTTTCAGGGATAAGTAACCCATCTGAGCTCCATTCCTTACGTCAGAAGATTCCTAACTTGACAAGAAAATGGGTAGGCAAAGAAGAGATGGCCATGAGACTCTTCCAGCGCACATACTATCTGCTATGATTCCCCGCTCTTGCAATCTATCTTCTTTTGATACTCTTTTCTGGATACTCATCCACTAGGTCATAGCCAACCTTGGAACATGGTGAGGAAACCACACAACAAATTACCTAAAAACTTCAGGAGCTTTACTCCTTATGGCATCCCAAGCTGAATAGTTTCTCCAACATATATATAAAAGAGGAAGTGTGGAGCTTCTGGTATGTTGTGGTCGTAAAAGTTATCCTTTCCCCACTTATATTTTATTATTGCACTTGCTTCCTTAAATATCTTTTCCCACTTGTGTCCTACGTGGTGAGGTAAACAAACAATTTAACACATACGACAACTATCAACCATCAACGACAAACTAAGGGGAACCAACCATCAACAACATAGTCTTGTCCAAAAGCCTCTGAAAGCCTAGCTCTGATACCATGTTAATTAACCAATGTGGGAAAAGCTCTAACACTCCCCGCACGTGCGACCCCTGACCCGCACGTGGAGAGATAAACAATGGATCCTCAACATTGGGATCATAACGAAACATGTTGCACTTATGTCACAAACAACGGGGAAATAACCAAGAGTCTTGTCCAAAATCCTCCGAAAGTCTAGGATACCATGTTAAAGCATCCAACTCAAAACCAATTGGCTATGAATGGAGAGGCCACCAATGTGGGACAAACTCTAACAAGAACTAGGGCAATTTTCAGGTCTCTAGGATCCATCCCTATTTTCTTAAGGTGAAAAGTAAAAAACCCAATGCTGCTCTCTTTCCGGGTTATCTTCTAGTTCTCTTCAAATTGATGTAAAAAACCTTGGGACATTTAAACCTTGCTGCTGCCCTTGCCGTCCATGCTTCCCCACATCGTTTCTTCTCTGTACATGGTACCAAAAGCATATTGATTGCTCTCCACTGTTCTGAAAGATACTGCAACAGGTTTTTCCTTCAAATGCTATCACCACATACTTGAAAGTTAATGCTTCAGAATAGTTTGTCCGCTACCAATCTCAAGAAATGGTGGTTTTGTCTGTATGTTTGCATTGTCGGTTTGGATATATGGTACAGAGAGTGCCCAGACTGCATTAGAGAGTGCATATATTTAGATATAGGGAGGGGGCAAAACAACTACTTTGTGAGTTCATGGTCAATGAACAACTCGATAAGTTCTAAAGCCATAGGTTTCTCTAGATTTCATTTTTCTTTTATAGAAGTAATTGAGCAGGAGCAGAATTAGTGAACTAGCCTTTAAGTTATTGCTGATTCATGACGGTTCTGCTAAATATCTTAATTTTATGTGGTAGCCATATCGGCAAGAGACACTGTAGCAGGTTTGAAAACTACATTGGCTGCAATTATTGTCAGAATGGCATTATACATGTAAGCTAAGCTAGTTGTATGTTGCAAAAGCATTGAGGGGAAAATGATGCGATTTTTGTGTTTTCCTCGAACCACCCAACCTTACGACTTTTGTATATTTAGTGGTTCAGTCGAAGGTGTATCCAGCATGACGCCTTTACCTTTTTTCATTTTAGCCAAGTTTACTTATGAATAATATTTCAATTTATGGCTTTATGCTAAAATTTCTTTGTTTCTGGTCTCAGGATCAGCATAAACTGAACATTGATAGAGAGATGATGAACAAGACTCAATTAGATGTCGTAGGTGCATTGGATGTTAAGCTTCGGCCGGTTACTGCACTGTCTTTTATTGATTATTTTCTTTCACTTGCTGAAAAAGAGGAGGACCGCAGAGATTTAGTGATGGAAGTTGTGCTACAGGCTCAAAGTGGTAAGCTTTTCTGTAATTCCAAAGTAGTTTTGAATCATTTTATTTGCCCCATTCACGTATCAAAAGAATACAAGTTTCCATATTGAATAAGACAACAAAGTAACTGCTGATTCTTTTTACACCAGAGTTCGCGTTGTTAAAGTTTAAGCATTCACTAGTAGCAGCATCAGTTGTCCTTGCGGTCTATGAGGATTTGGAGGTTGACTCATATAGTATTTCGACTGCAGGAAATTTTGACAAGGTCTTGTCTTCCGAAATAATAATTCGATTGAAGGAAATTTTGAAAAGTATCGTCTTCCTAAAATAGTGTGGATTTGTATTTTCCACATGTACCATCTGTATGAATTTGTGTTGTCAGGAGGAAATGGAGTATTGCCTAGAGATTACCAGGAAGGTATATGCGAAGCATGGCACATTAAAAGGCGATGATACTTTCAAGCTTATTTGGTTGGATCACGATGTTAACGTCGCCCGTGTTCCTTCATGTCTTAGGTAGAGCATGATTTGCTGTACTTAGTGCATTAACTTTATTGTTGCATCTCTTTCTATTTCTCTAACATGGTCTCTCATCTCTGTTGAAGGGTGACGAGCGTTGATATTGGGCACAGAAGTAGTGAAGCCATCTTATTCAAAGTACAAGATGTGAAATTGCATCGATTCAATGTAGAAACTAGTATGTGGCAAGAGAGCAACGTCAGTTCCTTGTTTCTTTTGAAGGATGGTGAAAAAGAAAAGGTTAGACTTGTGGTGCGGAGTTCGGTCAGTAGTTTAGTTCTTGCAAACCATTGGATCTTACCGGGCTTTCCAGTGAAGTCACAGGTTATGTCATGCTCATGGGAAGTGATGGATCATGCTTTCGGGAAAGGAAGGGACGAAAGATTCTGTGCTGTGTTTAATTCTGTTGAAGATCGTCAAAAGTTTGTTAGGTTAGTGAAGAGTTTATGAGAATGTTGTTGATATGAGAACGCATCTTTCATTCACTTGTTTTGTTTAAACTCGGAACTTATCTATCAATGGAAGTTTTTGTTTGGATTAAAATGAGTTTGCTCTTGGTATTGGTTTGGACTGTTTTTTTTTTTTTCTTTTTCCCGTAAGAATTTGTGTGGTACATTGATTTTTGAACTGTTTAGAGGGTTGTTGCATGAAGAAATGAAATAATAAAGGGTGCGGATAATGCCACGAGGCATTTTGTTAGAGACACGACAGTTTTCTTCATTTGACCTATTTACCCTCAAGTCCTTCTTAGACTCTTACAGATTCCCCTCCCTGTTGGGCCATTTCTCCCTCCTCACGAATCTGCTCTTCTTGACCTCTCACTCTAGTTCTCAATATTTTGCACACGGGATCGTTGGAGCAGGCCATGGAGGACGTAACAAATCCGAGGTCACAATCTGAATTTGCTCTGCAAGACTACAACCCTCATCGATAGGATAGAAACCCGACCTCTTCTTCCCCAAACAAGACCAGATCGATCGTTGACAACTTCTTTTGCGGATGATGACGGTGTGATATTGGCAATGATATCCGTATCTTTTGGTTTGTTTTTTCATTCAAAAGGTTCGGAACACATCCTTAACCCATCACAAGTTCTAATTATTCATCTTGTTTTGGTAAAAGAAAAAAAAATTATTCCTAATTATTCATCTTGGTTGATTGAAGAGGTTCATTTCTTTTCTACAAAACAAGTTATTGTGCTCTCAGTTGCTAAATGCATGCAAGTATTTGGAGTTCAGAACTTCAGAGTTCAGACTTGTCATCTATGCACGTTGGTGGGGGAGCGGTGGATTTTAGTGAGATGATTGAGAACATTAAACAGAGGGCAGATGGAATGGAGGTTATGGAGAAAGGGAGGAGAGAAGAAGGAACGAAGCTTACGGTCCAGAGCGCATTTAGAGAGAGAGAGAGAGAGAGAGAGAGAGAGGAAAAAGAGATTGTCTTCGTTTGACCACAAAGGGTATAAACACCAGTTCATGTAAATTGTCGCGTCTCTAACAAAATGTCTCGTGGCATTATCAGTACCCTAAAAATACTTGATGAATGTAACCAGTCACACAGGTATCTTGTAATCATCCCATCTTCTAGCTAGGTCCAACTCCAACAGCCACAACTGGATGAGCATTGGACCGGACCGTGTAGCTGGCCCGAACCCGCCCATTTTGGGTCGGCGAGCGGGCACGTCTTCATCAGGATCAAACTTTCTACCCGAACCAATCCGGATGCAATCAGGTCGGTCAATGCCCAACTCGGGAAATGGGCGGGCACATCTTTATTAGGATCAAACTTTCTGCCCGAACCAATCCAGACTCAGTCAGGTCGGTCAATGCCCAACTCGGGTCCGGACTCATGACCTGCGTGATTCTTGGGAAGGTGGTTTAGGCACGTACACTTATGCAAATAATCGCTATGCTCAGTATGTTACATGTGACGTTATCTGAAGACTGAAGGGTACTTGAAGGGTACATTCTGGTACGCCGTTCTTAGCAACCCTAGACTCTGTATTTCCCTCCTTCCTCCAAGTGCTCACTTAAACATCAGAGTGCCTCCCGGTCGTAGAGGCACTAATGGTGGTTCTCTGCCTAGTTGGTCTGTTTAACCCAGATTTGAAGCAGGAGTCCGATTGAGCTAGATCTGATTGAAGGGTAATGCTACTATGCGCACCCCCTACAAATTGCTCCATATGAGATTTTGTGACTCAAAATATGAGATTTTGTGGCTAGAGGTATGAAGTGCATACGGTATGCATCCTCATACGGGTAGTCAGAAAATCTCATATAAGGCCACAAAATCTCATATTTAAGTCCACAAAATCTCATATGGCCAGTTACAAAATCTCATATATGTTCCACAAAATCTCATATAAGTCACAAAATCTCATATTTGTCCCACAAAATCTCATATGGGTCAAATATGAGATTTAGTGGCACTAAATA
>JAXBDA010005725.1:0-23376 GCA_036023075.1 Gaultheria prostrata
GACAAAAATACGTTTTAAATTGGTAAAGTAAAACAATGACCGAAAATTCCATTCAAGTTTGGAACCATCCATCTCAATCTCAACCGTTCATTTGAATCTAAACGCCGGACCGAAAACCCCGAAAAAATTGAAAAAACCGACCGGACCGAACCACCCCGAACCGATTTCGGTCCATTGCTATTTTCGGTCGGGGTCGGTTTCCAGATAAATTACCCCGAATTGATCGGTTCGGTCCCGAACCGAATTTCACCCCTACCCGCTCCATATCCGAGCAGGTATTTTTTAAATCTCACCATACCCGTTGCTATTAGGGAATTTTTTGGCTAAATCGCACCTCCCTATGGGTGGGACAAAACGAGTATCCATTGGATATGGAGAAATTACTATCTCTATTACCCATCAATGAAAAACAAAAAATAAAGAGAATATGGCTACCAAAACATGAGGACCAATAATGTTTTTCAGTAACTATGGGAGACATCATTGGACCACCATCAAAGCATCTCCGATGAAAGGAGTCAAATCTGACGTACGTGAAGCTTTACTTGATAAAATTAACTAATTTGACAACTTATAGTCAAATCATGATTGCCTTCATCACTTACATAATTGATTTGACGACTTGTAGTCCTCACATATATTAATAAATTTGGCAACTTGTAGTCCAAAAATATAGTAAAAAATACCGTAGTGAAAACTCACTCTTAAATGTGTCAAAGTGCCACCTCAACTTTCAAAAAAGTTTGAAATCTCAAAATTTGAAGCCAATTAGTACCTCTTGACACATCCTAAACATTATGAGCGGTTAAATCAACGAAGCTTTCTATTCGGGCTTGACCATGGTTGGCTTGTTAGAAAATCATATGATATGAATTCGTTATTTTTACCAACAAATCAAGATTGAATATATTGCCTCGTTAAGCTTTTAAATTTAAATTTGCAACTCACTATTTGGCTTTAAAAAAAAACTAGTAATGTTTAAAAAAGACCAATTATATAAGTTTTTCGAGTTTGGCTTCATAACCTTCTTCAAGAGCATAACAGATTCCATAAAAACAGCAGCATACTATGGCCAAACAGCAGCAGGGGATACAGAAAAAAGGTAAAGCTTCCAGTTAGCTTGAAAACCCTCTTCAAGAGCACCCTCATAACCTTCTTCATAATGTTCGTTAATCTCAAGTTCATAGCAAAATGAGTGCATTCACAATATCATAACGTCAACTTTTGAATTCATGATACTTATTAGACGTTACGAGTTTTATCTTGATGTTACGATTTTGTATGCAAATGTTATGAAGTCGTGCGTAGCTATGACTTTGAGGTGGATTCAAAGGAAAGTCCATTATAGTCGCCCCGAATAAAAGCGTACAATATTTTTGTGAACCACATTGGATCCATGCCCACTCTTCCTGTAAGTACTATGTTACAATTGTTTAATTGGCAGCCGACCTTTCGGCTTCCCCAAATGGCATTATCTCCATAAAGAATTAATTCTCTTTTTGTATATAGTAGGAGTACTATATATATAATCAACCTTTGTCATTTCTTATTTTGGAAAAGAAATCATCAGAAGATTCGGTTGTTTTATTATTTTAATTTAGAGTAACTTTTACCTCAATTGCTCTAGCACGATGGGTATCTTTCCACAACTTGTCAACTTGTTCTTAAAATAGAAGTAATTACTATAATATTACAGTAGGTATAACGCAGTTTTAAATATTGAGGGATGATAGGGTAGAAGAAGAGTACTCTGAAAACGTTCAACAAAGAGAAATGCACGGTTCTAATTCACAAGAAAGAGAATTTGAACCGTTTATTTCACAATCCTGGACGTTTCTGAAAAAGCTTTTCATGTATTCTACGATTAACTTTTTTGTTTAATATTATTTCTTTTATTAGTCTGGCCAGGGCTAATATGACAATAGGTTGAGACATCATGTGCATTTCCATATGCATCTCACTCAAAATATTAGCTCTGTCAATTTGTTTTGCTTTTTCTATATTTTTTCTCATCTTTTATAAAATTTGTTTGACAAACAGTGGTCAAATTTTTTTGTGAAAACTTGTTGGGGTTCGAACTTTGAGAACTATCAAATTCTATTCGGACGAGGTGGAAACCCCATGTTTCCGCCATTCATTGTATGCTCCACCCTGCGTTCATTGTAGTAATCTAACCTGTTCAACCAAACACTCTGCGTATGGTGTGACATTCATATTATTATCAATTATACATGAAGGCAGATATTAGTATTCACCTAGTCATCATGTTGAGATCTCACTCCACTCTCTCCTAATCTTTTACTTTATGCGTATGGTGTGACATTCATATTGTTATCAATTTTTTTTTTTCTCGACTGGTGATTTCAGCAATATATATTAGCATAGGAAAATTTTCACCTATGACTTGCGTCTATCATGTGAAATAACTGTAGCGATAATGAACATTGTTGTGCCAAACACGCACCTCAAGCGCAAAAACAGTAAATCAAAGAGAATCAAGACACACAATATACATGGTTCGGCCAAACAACGGGAGAGGGGGATTTCACTATAATCCGGAGATAATAATCCATGGTGATTAGACACTCGCTCTCAATCTTGCAATAATGAATTCCTCACAGTTCTCTCGTGTATCTCTCTCTCACACCCACTGCCTCTCTCACTTTGTCAACACAAAAATAAAGAGAGAAGCCAAATAGTATTTATAATCCAAGAGTTACAACGAAAAAAACCCTAATCCCTTCCTCCGGACCTAGATAGATTTCACAAAATTCCAACGGATAGATATTTACACAGGGCCCCATAAGTTTTTTATTTTTATTTTTTTATCCTTGCAAAATAATTTCCGCGAAAGCTTTCGCTCCTAATAGAGATTATTTTCACGACTCACAGAAAACTATCTAGTATAAATTACATTTCACACCTGTTGGAAATATGCCTTGAATTCAAGCCAATCGAAGAAAGGTACAAATTTTGGTGCAAAAGGTTAGTTTCAGCATCCTTTGTCCGGACCAAGCAAAGTTTGTCCGGACCAGCGAGTTTGGAAACGTCTGGGAAGCTTGTTGCACTGCTTGTCCGGACCAAGCTCATGGTTGTCAGGACAAAGGACGCGGACTGTGCGCGGCTGCGCGGTTTTAAAGTGGGTTTTGACCTAATTTTTTGTACTTTCTTATAAATAGAGGCCTTGGGGGCTATTAGGGTTGGACTTCTTGAGTGAATCCCTTTGAGGGAGCCCCCTTGGGGTTCCCCGTAGTGTGTTAGGGTTTCTTGATTGTTCCATTGGTTAGTCTTGAATTGGGATTTGAGATATCTAGGGTTTGGGGTCGTCTCTTTTGTGTGTATGAGACATTGATGCTCTATTAGGGTTTCTAATAGAGATTGGTTCCTAGATATCTATTGGATGCTTCAAGTAGAGTTATGGGTATAGCCGGCTCTTTGTAATCTCTCCCCATTGATAGTAAATCCTCTTGCTCTTCCCCGTGGACGTACCTCTAGAGCTTCGTGCTTGAGGGGGGAACCACGTAAATCTTGTGTCTTGTTTTCTTGTTGATTTGTTATATTCTCATACTTCGGGTTTTGACACAACAAATTGGTATCAGAGCTCCGGGTTCAAACCGAGGCTTGTGTTTTCCGCTGCGTTTTGTGTATTTGGGGTCGTTTCAATGGCGGCTCGCTTCGAAGTTGAGAAGTTTGTGCAACAAGAAACAAGCAAAGCTTTGTTGGGGGAAGTTGGAGAAGTCTGCTGGTAAGCAGGATGGTGTTTTCAAGGATCTCTGTGCGAAGATGGTTTTGGGGAGAATTTTGGATTTGAAGCAGCGCCTTTATGCGATTCGTATGAAGGAGGTATGTCCGAGAAGACTATTTTGATGAGTTGTATCTGATTAATTTGATTATGCTCCTTTTGGAAACCGTTATGGAGGCCGTTTGGGGTGCTTCATGTTGGGTATCGTCGTGGAGATTTGGGTTCATTATTAATCCGGGTTCAACTATTGGGAGTATGCGAGAGGGCATACAAGGCTTCGTGGTGGGGTCATGGGGCTCTGCGGTAGAGTTGGTTAACTCCGTGTGGAGTTATGAGCACGTCTTCTTTGGTATCAGGGATGGATGCATTGGGTCGACAATTGGTGGAAGATGGTTGCTTGTTTTGGTGTTTAGCTCCGGGTGGAGTTCGAGCGGATCTTCGTGGGCATTCTTGGAGGGATGCATTGGGTGAGCGGTACCCGTTTGAAGATGGAGGCTCAATTTGGAGGCACTTGCGGCTAGGTTTTCTTAGTCGTGTTGGCAAGGTCAAGCAAGTGTGCTTGAGCCTTGTATGGTTGTGCCATTGGAGATCTACTCGTGTGCGATTGCCCCGTGAGGGGCATTGGGGGGAAGAGCGATTGGTGAGAGGATTGCACTATGTTGTTGGCTTGGATGGGAATTCAAGTCAAGGTGGAGATTGTTGGAAATATGCCTTGAATTCAAGCCAATCGAAGAAAGGTACAAATTTTGGTGCAAAAGGTTAGTTTCAGCATCCTTTGTCCGGACCAAGCAAAGTTTGTCCGGACCAGCGGGTTTGGAAACGTCTGGGAAGCTTGCTGCACTGCTTGTCCGGACCAAGGTCATGGTTGTCCGGACAAAGGACGCGGACTGTGCGCGGCTGCGCGGTTTTAAAGTGGGTTTTGACCTAATTTTTTGTACTTTCTTATAAATAGAGGCCTTGGGGACTATTAGGGTTGGACTTCTTGAGTGAATCCCTTTGAGGGAGCCCCCATGGGGTTCCCCGTAGTGTGTTAGGGTTTCTTGATTGTTCCATTGGTTAGTCTTGAATTGGGATTTGAGATATCTAGGGTTTGAGGTCGTCTCTTTTGTGTGTATGAGACATTGATGCTCTATTAGGGTTTCTAATAAAGATTGGTTCCTAGATATCTATTGGATGCTTCAAGTAGAGTTACGGGTATAGCCGGCTCTTTGTAATCTCTCCCCATTGATAGTGAATCCTCTTGCTCATCCCCGTGGACGTACCTCTAGAGCTTCGTGCTTGAGGGGGAACCACGTAAATCTTGTGTCTTGTTTTCTTGTTGATTTGTTATATTCTCATACTTCGGTTTTGGCACAACAAATCAACCCCATATTAATTTTTGGAGCATGCTTATTCTTGAATAAACAAATCAACAAATTTCTATCAATTCAAGTAGTACCCATATTAATTTTTGGAGCATGCTTATTCTTGAATAAACAAATCAACAAATTTCTATCAATTCAAGTAGTACCTTAGTTTGGAATTTTTTCCTCGTTCCAGGTTTGTCCGTTTTGAAGATGGACGTACGGTTTCACCGTCCAAAAAGGATTTGTCCACTGGAGAGAAAGGACTTTGGAGGGGGTACTGTGTGTCGGCCATGAACAATTAATGACATAGTATATGACATATACGAGAAAGTAATAAGTGTTTCTCTATAATGTTACAAAATTTTATTTTTACGGCGGTTGAATATTGCTAACTTTTGTAGCCGCTAGCTAGAGGTTTTTGTCGTTAACGTCTGGCTTCAAAATTAGGTTAGATGTAGGCAAATTGACACTGACATTCGGTTATGAATAGATAAAAACGATGACATATGATAATTAATCAAACTTGATTTGACGAATTCAAAGTTAAAAAAGCGAATTTCGGCTACTCGATCAAAAGAGATTCTTGTCCCTTCCAAAATAGTCCCCCCACAACCTCCTTTTCTTTTTGATTTCTTCAAGACAATAAAAACTTGTACAAGAAAAAAAGGTATCAAAACAACGCCGACGAGAGACAGCCTTTTTACACTGATTTGGTCTTCCACCTGGACGACTTCTCCCTACCCCTTTTTCCTCTCATATACTCAGACTTTGGAGTTTTCGTAGTAAATCATTTCCTTAGAAAATTTATTTGGAATTGGAATTGTTCATTTTTTCAGGAATATTAAGCATAGTTTGTGCACAAAAAATTATGATGATCGGAGATTGGTAGACCTACAACTGAAACTGATCATGAGGTAGCGTTTCTCTCTTGTGGTTAGAAAGAAGATCGAAATTGCTGGCAGGACACTTCGAAGTACTTCTCCTTCTGCCTTTGTTAGTCTATTTTTGAAATTTATGTCATTTTTAAATATAAATTTCAAAACAAATGCAATATGAATCTTGTTTGGTAGATCTTAATTAATTTTACCATAGAAAGGTTGCGAAATCATTAAAATTATTACAAATTGAAAGATATAAGTAATAAAAAATGGCACAGATTTAAAAAATGGGCCAACAAAGGCAGACTCAAGGAGTATTTAAAAGAACAAGTCCATTGTTGCGAAAATATAATTTGACAAATTCTTTTTTTCAAAGCAAAAAGTTTGCTTTCATCGAGTAGTACTTTTTCGATGGAGGTGGTAGTAGTAGTGGTGGCAGCGGTGGCGGGAGATTTGATACCAAATGAGTTATTTTTTCAATGGTGAGAGAATAGAGGAGAGACAAATTAAAAGAACTCACTGCTCTTGAGAATTTCTTGGGCTTACTTACAAGGGAGCCACTTCATAAAACAAAATTTTCGCTACTTGAAGCGGAAGTCATTTTATGATCCATTGTCCAAATTGTTTTCTCAAAGAAAATTGGTTTACTTAAGTTTGTTCAAATAAATAACAAAAATGTGTATACATTTATTTCATATGCTTGATAAAGTCAGATGACTTTATTTCAATTATTTGAATTTAGGATTATACCAAATGACACCAAATCAGTTCAACAATGCTATCATTTTTTGACTTTAGACACTGAGCAAGTCAAAAATAGGTAACAATTCAAGAAATCAAAATGACCTAATTCTCTAAGTGGATGTACACAATCTTTCAAAAGTAGTACGTAGTAATTACATTAGTCTAATCAATATTTCATATGATCTCCTTTTCATATGATAACTTCAGTTGTAATAACCTCTCGTTATAGTCTATTTTGTTTAAAGTCAATCTTGGAAAACGGGTTCTCGATACGTTTCATGATTTATTAATATTTTTCACACCTAGTATAGCACCCTATAAAATTTGTGGCTCTTATTTTGACAAAATTTAGAAGATCCAAAGCACAATTCTTGTTCACATTGCCTCTGGCACGGCCTTGGTCTTATGATCTAGTTTAACCAGCGGTAAAATAAAAACGAAATAACTCGCCCCCCCCAAAAAAAAAGACAACACGTTTTTTCTGACTACACACACTGAAAAAATCAGGATCTTTAAAATAAATTTGCAATTTGTTTTATAGTTGATAGATGTTATCAAAGCACACATCTTGAATTTCCGTTGCACCCAAAAAAAAAAAAAAAAGCACACATCTTGTGGATTTACGTACGTAGGAGGAAAATGTATGTAGGAAGATACCCATAATTAACAAGAATCTCTAAGAACAGTCTTGGAATAATCCTTAAAATTAATTTCAGGATTAACAAGAATTTTTTTTCTCATTGGCAAGAAGAAAATTAATTGTTATCCTTAAAATCCTATTAAATATTTCAGATGATCTGCAGCTCAACTGACTTTTACAAATGCACAAATAGTATCTTTAGTCAAGCTAGCTTCAAGGGTTGAGAGAGAAAAGTTAGAAAAAAGGTTTAAAGCTTTTGAGTACCTTAGTATAAAAGCTTGACATTTGCAATATTCCAAAGATTTCCCTTTTAACAAGTCCAATTCACTAAAGAGAATAGCCTTTTTGATAGTTTTTTTTTTTTTAATCTTTTGCTCTTTTGAAGTAGGGGCAATAGCTCCCTATTTGAAGTGTACCCTCTAGAATTTAAATTCATAATATTAAGTAGTAACATTTTAATGTAGTAATATATGTTTCTTTTGACCCTTATGAAAAATGGCTTGTTTTATATTATATTCAAGCTTAAAGTATAAAATTTGAAGTGTTAAAAAGTTGTAACTTAATTTAAAAGAATAATGTTCGTTCTCTTAAAAAAAATTCTCCAAAAAAGGACATGCAGCAACTTGGGACGGATGGAGTTTCAACTTCATTAAGAAGTATCAATTAGTCATCATAAAATTTCATGTTGAAATACTATAGAAAGGAAGTTTTCATTGCCACGTAACTACAAATATGATCGATCGTAAATTAAAATTCTAACTCCGTCCATGATAAGTACAGTTGAATAAAAGTAATGATACTCTATCATTTTCATTCCTCAATCTTTCAGCAGAAGAATGTTTTGGTCGTGACTCAATAATTTCAGCAGAAGTATGAATGTATGATACGATTAAAATTCTTCCTGTTTAAGTTTACTCACCACCGACAGTTTAAGTATATCATTAGTGAAGCATGCCCTACCTTATTAACTTTGCTTGATATACGTACATACATTTATATCAAATTACTTTAACAGACATATATAACATACCAGGGATGGAGTCAGGGGTGCCAGTAGGGGCAGTTCCTCTTGAAAGGAAAAAAAACTTCTACTATTATAAATGAAAAAGAGATTTTAGAAAATTTACAATGAATTATAGAGACTCGCCCATGTGTAGTAAAATTACTGACTCCGTCCCTGCAATGTACGCAAATATAAAAGTTTGTGGTTATAAAATTAAGGATATATACCTGTGGAGAGGCAGTAATTTCCATTCTTGATGAGAGAGAGAGAGAGAGAAGCATAATTGGTGCTATGAACATTGGCATTCCGACTAAAATAGAAAAAAGATGCAGCTAAATAAACCAAACCAAATTAAACTGAGCCTTATATTCAAATTATCTGGAGTCGGCTACACTATAATGCACCCACTCACATCCACACAGTAGCTACTCAATTATGTTCAAACCCAGAACTTAATTAAAAACATAATGCACCATATATAATTAATCCCTGTGTTCATGGTTTACTTCGGTACTCTCTGTCTCCTATTATTAGTCATTTTGAAGAGTGTCGTGTCGTATCCAATTACTCCATTAGTCATTAGAAGTATTCACAATTTTTATCATCCAAACAAAACTAATGACCGGGGACGGAGGGAGTAGTACATTTGTTTTCGATTCGTAGTTGTGACTATATATATATTTTTCTTTGCATTTTCGGACTATGCTTTTAATAATGATGGACTATCTGTATCGAGTGACCATGTAGTGATGTGTATACAGCGTCACACTGTATAATTTTACCCCTTACTGCCTTAACTCTACTACACCTATATTACTCTATCCAAATTATTCAGTATGACTACGCGTACGTACACACACTTACGTACGCATACAAACATATCTGGATCGTCGATTTCAGGAATCAACGGTCCAAATTTTAAAAAACTACCTCTTATGTGGAAGTCTTTCTAAAATTCGGACCGCCGGTTTCTGAAATAGACGGTGTAGATGTATTCGTGCATGTATGTACACGTGCACGTACGTAATGCGTAGCAGAGTTGATAAGTTTTCAACGGTGAAATTTTCTTCCATTCTCACTGAAAATTTCTCAATGGTTTTTTCGTTTGATCAGATCATTAGCCACCACCCTGGTTGAACATATAGCTCCACAGACTATCCCCATCAGAATTTCCCGGTGAATCCTCGTCCGATGGCTGCGATTTTATCCACGGCGGACTCACCAGCATTCCTCCGGCCATGTCCACGAGCAAACTCGGCATGTCGAACAACTCCTCTTCGTCAATAAACTCCTCCCCACTCCGCCGTGCGACACCGCCATCATTATAAGTTATACTGCCTTCATCACCTCCCTGCGGCCTGGCCACTACAGTCGTGGTGGTGGCCAGGCCTGACTCTGCCTTCATTAACTCGGCCGCGGCCGCAGCGGCAGTGCGTATATCCAGCGGCGAAGAAGAATTCGCCACCGGATATACCTTCACATGATCAGGAAAATTGAGAACCGCGCCACTCCCCTTAAGTTCCAGCGCCGCCACGTCGTATGCGGCCGCCGCCATTTCGGGTGTCGGGTACGTGCCGAGCCATATACGCGTGGTCTTCCTAGGCTCCCGAATCTCCGACGCCCACTTGCCGCTCCTGCTCCGTATTCCGCGGTAAAGCGGGTGTTTTCCTGTTGTCGGACGGCTAGATGAGCCGCCGGAGGTGGTGGTGGAGGAGCTCATGGCGGTGGTGGTGTCCTTATTATTTTGTTGGACTTTGGACTTTTCTGGGAGAGAGAGGAGGTTTTCTTTCACTCGTGGTGTGATAGGCTGTGATGGTAAGTCAACTTGGTCTTACTGGGCTCAAGTTAATAGGGTTTGGAGGGTCACCCATCTTATAAAAAGTGCATATTAATATGTGTAGCAAAAGTATTTCAAACTTCAATTTTTATACGTTTTATATGCATATAAACTTACTAATGTAGGAAATGAAATTTTTATTTAAAATTATAGATCTATAGGAGAGGAGAGTATAAATATCTAATATTTTTTGACTCGTTACGATTCATGAATAAGATCGAGTTCGACTCAAATCTATGGAATTTCAGCTAGAAGTTGACTTGTCAGATTTTACCAGACCTTAAATGCAAAAAGTTTATTCCAAATCGCTCTATCGCTGGTTATTCGATCTCTAAAAAGGACAGTCCCGGGAGATTAACAAAATGCCATATCAAATAAACTCATAATCTCATGGAACTTTACAGGGACATAGGAAAAGATGTGAGGAAGATAAGCCGTGCGTGAATAGCTCAAAGGCTAAAAAGGCTCCGAAACAGGGTCAAAACACAGAGCACCGAAACTGGTGCGAATCTGGACCAGGTTACGAAATGAGTGATTTCGAGTTGCAAGTTCTCAGTATGAATTACTGGTCATATTTTTCCTGGATAGTAGACCCCAAGACGAAACTTTCGGCGCAAGAATCATCCAAAATGGAGTTTTGTAGAGTCCTACGGAATTTTCAGAAAAAACTGCAAAATGCTGTGCACATCGCGCGGGATGGAAAGCTGGTCGATTGGACCAGTTTTTGGTCTTGAAACAGTAAAGAAGATGACCCATTAGTGGTGGTTTCGAAACTATGGAAAAGGATTACTCAAACATAAAACATGAGGCATCACAACATACAAAATGTATGGAGCAGAAACATGGTATTAAAGATGAGTATTAGATCGATATGCTTACCAACCGAAATGAGAGAAAATGAAGATTAGAATTCTGAAAATGGGTGAACAAGCCTCTGGTACCTCTCTCTAAGAAAAAAAGTATGATGGAGAAGGAACCAATATAGAGGACAGGCGTAGTTGGGATGAAAGGAGTAGAAACGGCCACGAGGCCCTCACAGAAAAATGAAAAAGCATATTGGACAAGGGAGGATGCTCTGTGCTGTGCACTTGGCGTCCATAAGTATTTTTAATAATTTTTCTCTTTTGCTTGAAATCTAGATTGTTCATCCAAATAATGGACGGTCCGAATTCAGTACAGCAACTACTATGCATAAATTGCACAACACCAATCCTGTGTCCGACAAGGGAGGACTCTCCCTCTCGTTGAAATGATGGTGCCCCTATATATATTGGACTGAATACATATATATGTTACTCGACACACTAATGGTCCATTTCGATGACAGATTTGATTTTGGATGGATATAGAAGAATAGTGGATTTGTAATGAGGGTGAGTTCATCTTCTAAAAAAGGTGAATTTGAAATATGATATTTCGATGGTATTTTGAGAAGGGGGGATTTGGAAGGTGGATATGATAGGATAAGTTGTCAAATAGCTTAATTGCCCCCAATTTAGTAATGTAACGAAAAAATTGGATAATTAAAAAATTATAAATGTTGACACCCTTCTTTTTCTATTATAAATATTTTATTGCTGAAAAATAAATTAAAATTTATATATGTGAGTTTCAAAAAATAAATTACGTTTGTAAACATGCTTTCTATATGTAAAAAATTACGTTAAATAAAAAAAGTTGAAAATCTGTTTATCAAAGCTTTCAAAAGACCGAGTGTTATTCTCATTTTCACCCTCTTCTCCCTTCCTCTCTACGACTCCATCGCCACCAGTCGGCTCAACCACTCGGGGCTCCGATCGCGGCATCCGACCGCATCACCGCCGCCGGTGACCACTCCGGCGGCCGTTGCTTCGTTTTCTCACCTTTGCCAATTATGTCTCGAGATCTACAGGTTTGACTTCGTCTCTCTCTCTCTCTCTCTCTCTCTCTCTCGGTGGATTTGGAGGGGTAAAATGGACCCAAAACACTCGAATTTGCTAATGACAGTGGGTACCCCCCCCCCCCTCCCCCAATTGGTATAATCAGTTGGAGATGGATTTTTAATCCACCTTCCCCCAAATCCATCTTCCGAAAATACCAACCAAACACTAGATTTGTGTAGGGCTGGGAGTACAAGTCCAGGTGCCATCTCCGGCATCCAAACGGGGCCTAATAAAATTCTTAGTGCACAGGAGCCGAAATGAAACACTCTCTTGCACGAAAATAATCAAGTTCTATATTAAATAAAATCGACTAAATTACCAATCTAATCACTCTAAATGTGTATCTGGGTCTCACACCACAACTTATGTTATCATTTCGTCCTATTTTTTTAGTTATATTTTCATCCCCAAATTCAAATAAATCTAAAATTTTCCTTGATTATATATATGTGGAGAAAAATAGGACTACCATATGAATTTTGGAGTACTGGGCTGTAATTAAAGAGATATTGAGGGAAACAGAATCCCCCAATTTTCTGTGTATCCAAAACCCATCCATACAAAACCCTTGTTTATGCAATCCCTTCTCTAGACATCGTCGTCCATAATCCATCCTGTATTGTTCACGATCACTGTCCTCCATCCTCCATTGCTATTGATCATTGTCTTTCGTCAACATCTTCTATCTCCGCCGGCCATCCCCACGCGATTCCCCAAACAACTACAATAGCTGCATCTTCTCTCCTACCCAAATCTGTTAAACCATTCCCCAAAATCCCAAGGCCCCTTTAACCCACCACCCCATCACTCCCTTCTCCACCACACCTCCACCCTTTTTTCCACCAGAAAGCCCATCACTCTATTTTGTTCTGGAAATCTACATAGTTGCATATAACCGGCATTGCAAAATGTGACTAGGTGAATTCTCCATGCATTTATTATTGAAAGAATCTCATGATAATACTTATTTAATTACATGACGCGCCTATAGATATGATGACGCACCTAAAGATATAGTAGCCTTTAGTAGCCTTTATTGCTTTGCAGTGCAAACTAACACCGGAAATGTAGTTAGTCGCGTAGAAACTGCACTGTGAGACTTCGTAGTCATTTAATTCCCCATGCATTATTGGTATAGCTACTAGCCTAGCCTTATCATCAACTTAGTAGTCTTTATTGCCTCGCAGTGTAAATTAGTCCGGAAACTAGCCAATCGCGTAGAAATTACACTATGAAACTCCGTAGTCACCCTTGCATTATTGGACTAGCCTCATAATGACATAGAAAGGAATATATTCTCTCATTAATATCGCGTCATAAGATAGCATAGCCTTTATAGCTACCTGATAAACGTAGTGCAATTTTGTACCGGAAACTAGGTTAGTCGCGTGTATTCTACACTTCGTAGTCATAAAACCCCATGCATTATTGCCATACCTACCCATCTAGTGTCATAACTAGCCTACTAACCTACCCCCGTATGATGACGTACCTATGGATAAGTGTCATGATGAGATTCCCGAGCATTTAATGGAGGAAATTGCTTGGCAATTTCCCAAGGGGGAGGGCCGGCCAAACAAGGGGGAGAGGGAGCTGCATGTTTTCCTATAAATAGGACCCCATACTTCACTTGTTTCTCACACCAAAACCTCTCTCAATCTTGTAATTCTTGTAGTAATCTTTCTAGTAGTTTTTGGTAGGAAAAGCTTCAAAGTTCTTCAAGTTCTTGAGTTGTTCTTACAAAATTTAATGAAACTCATCCTCCACCACCACTAGCCGCCGACCTCACCACCCCAAAAGCCACCATTTGATCTCAGTTAGTTAGTTCCGGCATACCCTCCGGCATTTCTAAGAAAGTCTATTTTCTTTTCGACGCCGTTACTCCGTCCATCTACCGATAGCTTTGTCTACTTCCGATTGAACCCGGAATACGGTAATAATCTTTATCTAAGTTTTTACTAGCTATTTTAGCGCAAGTTTAATTTTTAGCAAAGTTATAATGCCCGATTTTAAAGATTATAGTTACTAGTTTACGGTTTCAAAAAAGAAAAGGGTTATGATTCTAAAGATACTTTTTCGAGCTTACGTAGTCGTCATAATGCCCGAATGAAAAATGATATTTCAAATTTACGTCGTTATAATGCCCGATTGATTTTTGGAAAAATACGCGAATGGTTGCATTTTTTAAAAGGCGAAATTATCGAGAAATGGAATTTTTTTTGAAAAATACTACGAGGAATATGTTTGGGTAATGAGGAAAATGTATTATGACTAACTTGAGACTGTGGAATGACCCAAGGCTAACGCCCTTGAAAGTCTGTCTAGAATGAGGATGTGTGATATTAACTAGATACTCCGACGCCCTCTACCTGGGATTTTCCTGGTTATTCTATTGTTGATAGAAGGTCGCTAAAAGAGAGATGATATGTTGAAAGACACGTTTTACGAGGAAATATTGAATGATGGGAAAACACATTTTACGAGGAAATGCTGATTTTTTAGGACATGAATTATGAGAAAGTTTCATTTTTGCGAAAAGAGATTTTGAGACATGTGCATAGTCACGACACGGTACGAGAAATACACGACCCAATTTTTGAAATGAATAGTTGACACGAGAAAAGAGATGAGACTGAAAATGTAATGAGAATGAAAATGAGATGAGAACGGAAATCATTTTCGAAAGGAATGAGAATGAGTACGGGAATGCAGCGAACGCGCCGCCCCAATTTGCGGAGAGAATTCAGAGGTTAGGCTAAGCATGCATAACACATAGCGGACGAACCTCGAAACGTGCTCTGGGGATCAGTAAGACGAGACGACCGGTACTATGTAACGTGTGAGCCGCGAGGTGGACGGACCTTATAAACAGACTGATTGAGTTCAGTGATATAAGACGGCCGGGATCTCGAGCGGAAAGATTGGTACTATCGGTTGAAAAAGGACGGAAACAGACCAACAACTTTCAGAGTCATGGGAGATAGTTGAAATGATTGAAATGAATGAGATGATTGAGATAATCGAAAAGATGAAATTTGAAGAAGAATGCATATGATGATAACGAGAAATGAGACGAGACACATGATTAGAGCATCATTAGTGGTATACTCAAAAATAAAAATACTTAAAGATGAGTATTTTGATACACAAAAGAGGCTCACAATGACATTCGGATAAATACTCAAAGTTAACAATAATTTTTACAAATACTGAACTTTTGTCATTTGGATACTCAAAGTTAACAACATTTCTCAATAACCAACTCAATAACTAAATTTTGGGAACCACACCCTATCAAAAGTAACAACATTCTCTTTCTATTTTTCAAATACTTAATTCAAAACTCAATTTTTTGCACTTTCTCTCAAAAAATTGAAATTATCAATTTTTAATATTTACCAAAATATGTTGAAGATTGATCTCATTTTAAAGATATTGTGGATATCTTTTAAATGGTACTAATATTATAAAAAGTATATGTACAAATTTAAAGTTGTGCCCATTTTATGAATAAAAATAAAGTGAGCGGTACTTTTTTTTATTATGGACACAAATGAACCATTGTAGAAGTGTAGATACTCAAACTTATAAACCCATTAAATGAATACTCAAAATGTGATGCGACAATATTTGAGTATTCATATTTGAGTATACCACTAGTGATGCTCTTACCACCACATTTACTTTGATTTGTATCGATGCTGGCACAAGCATATTTACACTGGCACCGTCATAGTTGTTCATGAAAACTGTTTTCGGATAAACCTCTGTTATTACTTTCGAACCTTTATATATTGTTCTAGAATTGCTAGTTGGGATTTGGGTAGAGTTATTGCTCGGCGTCTCGCTCACAGTGTTGCACTTGTGTAACCCTGACATAATACTATGATGTTGCCTGACAACTCGGACGTATTATGTCAGAATTCCAAGATGAACAAGAGGAATTCTATTACCAGTAGAGTCTTGGAGCAGGAGCTGCCGACCTCGGGAGTGACCCGACAGAGGGATAGAAGACGCCATAGATCTCTCCCTGTTTATAATAATGTAATTCGGCGCAGTAGACGCCATGTCAGGCTTGTTATCGTATTTTCCTTTTATTGTAATAATAATTAGCGTTCCTGAATTTTTGAGACGTTAAAAGTACCTTCAAGGTAGCCCCCACTAACAAAGTACAAATTACAAAAGATTAGCTAATTAATATTCGCTATAATCCTTTTGGGGTGACGATTCTGCCCCGTTCTGTATCACCCCTCACCCCATCCAATATAAGCCATACAAAATGTTATCAACATTTACTTAAGCTGAAGGAAAAGTAATTTTCCAGTCAAACTAAGATAGTTTCAAGTCTTGTAAGACGCAAAAGATAAAAAACAAAAAAAACAAAACAAAATGGACAATAACAAAAAAATATATATATATGACTGCAAAATCAACTACAGAACCATGTATGCATGGATGAACGCTCGCCCATAATGTTAGGGGGACCCACTTCTATGAAATCATGTACAACCATTTGAATTTTTTTTTTGTTATTATGTGATTTCGGCCTCTAGTCACTTGACTCCAGGTCTCCACTTACCTCCACATTAACCCATTACTTTGGTTAATTTTTTACAATGTTGCGTTATTAGCCTCACAATTTTAATGAAATTGCCCCAAGTATGAAGCAATCTCACGAAAACTAGTACTTTGCCATCTTTTTTTAAATGACTATTCCACTAATCATCGGTCAATAAATCCGGATAATACTCATTCAATGCTAAAGAAGTTAGACTTTCAATACGCATTTTTCAATTAAGAATAATCATTTGCAAACTTCTATTTATGCATAATTCATGAAAATCTACACATTTTTAGCGAACTCACCATAGCAGTGAAGTGAATTGGATCTAGCTTCAAACTAAAGAGCGTAACATCAATATGGTTTGTATTTTGTAGAAATATAACTCACTACCCAATCCTTGGCCCCTTCCCCCACCCCACCTCACCTCACCTCACCACACCTCAATTATCTCAATCAAAGATTCTTCTACACAACGAAATGGCGATATAAGCCAACAGTCCATTCAAATGATTGACGATACATAGTTCTCACCCATCAAGGGAAAAAGAGACAATCATGGCTACCAAAACATGAGGACCATTAATGTTTCAGTAACTTTGGGAGACATCTTTTGTGGTCCACCATTAAGAGCATCTCCCATGAGAAGCTTTACTTAATAAAGTTGACCTCACAGCCTTCACCAACCTCACCTTCAAATGAAAGCCAAATTCTATATGGATTAGTTTGCTTCAAAATTGGCATCAAAATGTGAAAGTACCATTTTGGATTATCAAAAATAGCATTTATGTCAAATTTGGCACCGTGGTTGGAAGAACAATGATATGAGTGGTCACATTTAGGCTGAGCTTCCACTAAGGTATTTTCGATATTCTTGCACTATAAGTTAATCAAATCAATAAGTTATTCTCTTCATATATATCAACTGATTTGACAACTTGTAGTATCAGAATACAAAAAATACCGAAAATACAATAGCGAAAACTCACCATTAAATGTGTCGAAATGCCATATCAATTCGCTTATTGCCCTATTAAGTAAGAAATGTGTTACAATTGTTTAATTGGCGGCCGACCATTTGACTACCCCAAATGGCATTATCTCCCTAAACAATTAATTCTCTTTTGTATTGTATATGGTAATAATAATCAACCTTTGTCATTTCCTATTTGGGGAATAAACTCACAAGATTCGGATGTTTGATCATTTTAATTTAGAGAGTACTTTTACCTCAATTGCTCTAGCACGATGGGCAACTTTCCACAACTTGTTCTTAAAATAGTACTAGTAATTACTAGATTAGATGTAGTGGGTTTAATGCGGTTTTAAATAATATTACTCTTTCTTTTATTGGTCGGGAAACATTTCTTTCGATTTGTAGGTAGGGGCTAATTAATATGACAATAGGTTGAGACATCATGTGCATTTCCATATGCATCTCACTTCAAAATATTAGCCTGTTAATTTGCTTGGCTTTTCCAATTTTTTTCCTCAATTTTTTTGTGAATTTTTTGGTGGTCGAACTTTGAGAACTATTAAATTTTATCCGGATGAGGTGGAAACCCCATGGTTTCCGCCACCCATATAGGCTCTACCTTGCGTTCATTGCAGTAATACAAAATTTGGTAGGGTCCGCAAAATAATATATTCACTCGAAAACTCTTCAAGAGCACCCTCACAACCTTTGTCATTTTCTATTTGGGGGAGAAATGATCATTACAAGTTTCGGATGTTTGATTATTTTAATTTAGAGATCTTTTGCCTCAATTGCTCTAGCACGATGGGTATCTATGCACAACTTGTTCTTAAAATAGTATTCCCCGTCCCTTTTATAATGCGTACATTTTTATTTTGGGCTGTCCCATAATAAGTGTGTGTTTTGAAAAGTTAGTGAGTACATTTCCTATTTTGCCCTTAAAAGTAGATTTTTTTTTTAAAAGTTAGTGGGTATTATTATATTGATAAGGGTAAGTAATGGAAAATAGATGTAAAAGTTGATGTGAGAGAAAAATAGTTAGAATTCCCAAATAACACACTTAAAAAGGGATGGAGGGAGTAGTAACTATTAAATTAGTAAATTACAGTAGGTATGATGCGATTTTAAATATTTATATAACTCACTACCCTAATAAATTATCTTTGGCCCCCTTCCCGAACCCGACTATGGGTACACCACATCATCCGGACCGTTCAAAATATTTTTTGACGTTCCAGATTTAAAGTACTCTATTATCGGTAATAGAACACTTTAAATCTGAAACGTCGAAAAAAGCCTTTGGACGGTCTAGATAAAGTAGTGTGCATTTGGGGTACACTTGGTGGTGTACGCCAATCATTTTCGCCCCCTCCCCCCATTATATCAATCGACATCTTACTTTCTTTCGGACAATTACCGTATTAGTGAAGCCAACAGTCCATTCAAATGATTGACAATACATTATTACATAGTTTAGACTTACCCATCAATGGAAAACAAAAAATAAAGAGACAATCATGGCTACCAAAACACGAGGACCAATAGTAGTGTTTCAGTAACTATGGGAGACATCTTTGGACCACCATCAAAGCATCTCCGATGAAAGGAGTAAAATCTGAAGTATGTGAAGCTTTATTTGATAAAATTAATTGATTTAACGATCGGTAGTCAAATCATAATAATCTTCATCACATACGTAACAAAAAATACCGTAGTAAAAACTCACTCTTAAATGTGTTAAAATGCCACATCAACTTTCAAAAAAGTTTGAAATCTAAAAATTTGAAGCCAATTAGTACCTCTTGACACATCCTAAACATTTTGAGCGGTTAAATCAATGAAGCTTTCTATTCGGGCTTGACCATGGTTGGCTTGTTAGAAAATCATATGATATGAATTCGTTATTTTTACCAACAAATCAAGGTTGAATATATTGCCTCGTTAAGATTTTAAATTTAAATTTGCAACTCACTATTTGGCATTAAAAAAAACTAATAATGTTTAAAAAAGACCAATTATATAAGTTTTACGAGTTTCGCTTCATAACCTTCTTCAAGAGCATAACAGATTCCATAAAAACAGCAGCATACTATGGCCAATAAGCAGCAGGGGATACAGCAAAAAGGTAAAGCTTCCAGTTAGCTTGAAAACCCTCTTCAAGAGCACCCTCATAACCTTCTTCATAATGTTAGTTAATCTCAAGTTCATAGCAAATTGAGTGCACATTAATTTACAATATCATAACGTCAACTTTTGAATTCAGTTTCCCCACGTACATGTTAAATCTGATAGATTTCACAAAATTCCAACGGATAGATATTCAGACAGAGCCCCATAAGTTATTTTATTTTATTTTTTTATCCTTACAAAATAATTTCCAGGAAAGCTTTCGTTCCTAATAGAGATTATTTTCACGACTCGCAGAAAACTATCTAGTATAAATTATATTTCACACCGACCCCCATATTAATTTTTGGAGCATGCTTAATCTAGAATTAAACAAATCAACAAATTTCTATCAATTCAAGTAGTAAATTAGTTTGGAATTTTTTCCTCGTTCCAGGTTTGTCCGTTTTGAAGATGGACGTACGGTTTCACCGTCCCAAAAGGATTTGTCCATTGTAGAGAAAGGACTTGGGAGGGGGTACTGTGTGTCGGCCATGAACAATGACATAGTATATGACATATGATATATTAGGAGTTCGACCAGTGTTTACAAGAAAGCGATAAGTGCTCCTTTATAACGTTACATGTTTTATTTTTACAGACGTTGAATATTGCAAATTTTTTAGGCCGCAAGAAGTTTGTCTGATCGTTAAAGTCAAATTTCAGAATTAGTTGAGATGTAAACAAGTTGACACCGACAAAACAATGAAATAAGATATCTAGTTAGTCAAAATTGATTTGACGTATTCAAAGTTAAAAAATCGAATATTCGGCTACTCGATCAAATGAGATTCTTGTCCCTTACAAAATAGTCCCCCCACAACCTCCTTTTCTTTTTCCTTTCTTTAAGACAATAAAACTTGTACAAGAAAAAAAGGTATCAAAACAACGCCGACGAGAGACAACTTTTTACACTGATTTGCTCTTCCACCTGGCCGACTTCTCCCTACCCCTTTTCCCTCTCATATACTCAGACTTGGAGTTCTCGTAGTGACTGATTTCCTTAGAAATTTTTATTTGGAATCGGAATTGTTCATTTTTTCAGAAATATTGAGCACATTTTATGCATAAAAAATTATGATGATTGGAGATTGGTAGACCCATAACTGAAGCTGGTCATGAGGTAGCTTTTCTCTCTTGTGGTTAGAAAGAAGATCGAAATTGCTGGCAGGACACTTCGAAGTACATCACGTCCGCCTTTGTTCATCTATTTTTAAAATTTGTGTCATTTTTTATTACTAATATTTTTTAATATGAATCTCAAAACATAGGTAATATGAATCTTATTTGGTAGATCTTAATTAATTATAACATGTAAAGTTTGTAAAATCATTAAAATTATTATAAATTGAAAGATATAAGTAATAAAAAATTGCACAGATTTTAAAAATGGGCCAATGAAGGCAGACTGAAGGAATTTGACAAATTCTTTTTTTCCTAGCAAACAGTCACTACTACAAAAACTTAAACCATGACAGTTAAAAAGTATCATTAAACACAAAAGATGACAGTTTTAAAAGTGTCATCTTTGGAGGTGACATTAAAAGTCTAGATTTGTTGTGATAGTCAAAAAATGTCATTGAAACATATAAGATGACGGTGTAAACTTGTCTTCTTCTCAATAAAAGATGACAGGGCTCTGCATTCCAAAAAAAAAAAAATTCTAGTTCAAACACATGGCTCTTGCATGGCCGCCCAGTGGAGCTCACGTGGCGCCCCCCTGCCGCTTGTGCGGCGACTACGTAGCACTTGTGCGGCGAGGAAATATTTGTTTGCCCCGGGACTCGAACTCAAGACCTAGAGTTCCTCGCGCGAGCGTGATACCAACGGACCTAGCACACTTGTTGTTAACAAAAGACCAACAAAAATATTATACTATATTTTCGAAAAATTTAAAGCTAAGCACTTTTAATGTCAGTTTTGGATTAAACTGTCATCTTAGACATTGAAAACATAAGATGACAGTTTTAAATTATCATCTTATATGTTTTTATGACTCTTATAAAGCGTCATAAAAAATTCAAACTTTCTATGTCAGTTACATAAGTTCAGACTTGTAATGTCACTTTTAAGCAAAAACTGGCATTAAAGAAAGAGATAATAATTTTCACTTTTATCCTAAACTGTCATCTTATATCGCAAAGATGACATTTTTAGGATAGACTGACATCAAAACTCTACCCTCATATTTTCGATGATAGTTTTATAAAACTGTCATTGTTTAAATTTTTAGTGTGTAATCTTTAACCATGTTTGTAGTAGTGAGTTCACTATCATGAGTCAAAACTGTGCGGAAAAAATTTCAAAATCATATGTGGTGTCTTTTTTTACTACAACTTTGGCTTTGTCAAATCTAACACATCACCCAAGCCAATTGATGCATCAAAAAGTTAGATGATTTGATAACTTGGATTAGGGGCGATTTCCTGCTCTGTCCATCGTCTTCTCCAATCAGCCTTTTGACATCCCCGCACCAGATCTTTCCAGTTAATTTCCAAAACACAACCCAGATCGAGTCCTTTTTTCCATCATCCGAAACCCTAAACCCCCCTTTCGAGATCCAAATCGCCATATCGAATCCCCTTCGACTCCCATATTGAAACCCTTTCGACTCTTATAACGTCATTCCCTTATTCCGACCATCATCCGTCCCTGATTCTTCGATCTCTGTTCTTCAGTTCAGGAGGTGCTTTGGATCGTCGTGGTGGCGTCTGGTTGGAGCTTCGGCGTCCATCGTTTCATTCCATGCTGGGCAAGTCTTGGGCGTCCATCGTTTCATTCCATGCTGGGCAAGTCTTGGGCGTCTATTAGCTTCAGATTTTCTACCTGTTCTTGCAGCATCGTTCTTTGGCATTGGGTTATCTTTTGTTCTTTTCATGTTGAGATTGAGGATGCAAGTGAAATGTCCGGAGCCTTCCCCCCTCGAATCTAGCTAAGGGTGCAAGTGGGAACCTTGGTTTGGCACCCCAAAGTTCCCCTCCTTGTGCTGTTGATTTCTTTTGTGTAGTTCTTGGTCTCTCCTTTGTTGCTAGTTTCATCCTTTGATCGGTCTGGTTTTGTTTTGTTGATTGGTCCTGGTTTGGTTGCGATTTTATCTGTCTTGCGGTTGGTTTGGTATGGCTAGCGTTACTACGTTGTTTGTGGATAACCTTCCTTTCGATGTGGGTACGATTTGGTTCAAGAAAATTTTCAGTCAATTTGGGGTTGTCACTGACTCTTTCCTTCCCTTCAAAAGGAGCAAACGTACTGGTCGTAGGTTCGGTTTTGTTACGTATGCTAATAAAGGTGCAGCTGCTATTGCAATTGCCGAGACTAACGGTCTTTGGCTTGAAAACAATAGTCTCATTACTAAACTTGCAAGGTTCTCCAAAGGGGTGGGATCCTCACACCAGAGTCGTGTCAAGGCTGCTCTCAATTCTGTTGGTAATGATGAACCCCTAATATTGTACATATCCGGGCTCATCTAGCTCGTTTAGATCACACACACGTACGTTTTAGCGCTTGATATGATTGATGTTGCGCAAAGTGTGTTTTTGGTAGTTTCAGGTAAAACCATGGAAT
>JAXBDA010005726.1:0-23373 GCA_036023075.1 Gaultheria prostrata
ACTCTTTGTTTATAAAATTAGTGAAGGGTTTTAGATCGATTTGTTTGGAAACTGATTTTTTTTAATCCATCTCTTTCACTGTTTTTGGCCATGCTGGATTTTCGTTTCCCCTTCACCGCTTACGAAGGTCTTATTCCCTTGTTGCTTCAGTTCTTTTCTACCTTTTTCTTTGTCTAAATGCCAAGTGTATTCGGAATATACACTTCCGTGTAATTTGTGTGTTTTGTTCTTTGACCGAAACTCTCAGTTACCCAAAAAAACTGAATAAAGACTCACACATATGGCATCCAGTGATTGCTTGCAGTGAACTCCATGAGGGTTCTGGGAATCTCCCAAGCTCGATCTTCAGAGCTACAATTGCTTTCAGAAGTTGCTAATATCAAATCGTTGAATAGGAGGGAGCTATTTGACCGCAGAGCAACATATTCTCGAACAATAGTTGATAAACTGCAAATCTGCCACTCTATGTAATACACATGTGATCCTCTCATGCTTTCCAATCAAGTATTGTATTTGATGCACTAAAAGATCCCGAATCTGCTGAATATATTGTTCCAAAAAGGTAGGAACCCGAATCTGCTAATGAATATTGTTCCAAAAAGGAACATGAAATGTGGTATTTCATCTTAGCAGCAACTTAAACATACCGTAATTGAAACATCTTAGAAAATGCTTTTGCAAATCCTCAATTTATATTAGAAAGGTGGCTATCAAAATAAAGATACTTTTGCACAATCTCAACTTCTTATGCATGTTCTCATTAGTGTATGGCCGAAAATAGTACGTAAATAGAAACAAGAATTTTATAAGCCAACGGGTTAAACGGAATTTTAGAAACTAACGGGTTAAACCGATCGTGCCTTGCACGATCGGAACTCACCTAGTTCTTACTAAATCGGGTTTTCTTGTCATAAATTTGACCAATGGCATTAACGCGGCTTCTGTAATTTCATCCTCAGTGAAATCTACGGCTATGATCTTTGCTTATCAAAAGATTCACAGAATTGGAAGCGAAAGATCGTAAAATTCATGAGCATACTTTTCCCCCTCCCTCCAATTCCGCCCTTTCTACGTTAAATTATTTTCTTCTCTTGGGTGTTTATTATTTTGGCAGAGCTTGCTTATACAATGAAAGTGAATGAGAAGTGTGACATTCGCAGCTTTGGCATGTGATCTCGTCTCCTTTGATTCCATCTAGCCGACTGATCCCTTGGATTATATAGTTGGGAGGTCATCTTCGCCGTTGTCGTCATCACTGTCAACTGGGCATGAGATCTTATTGAAGGATGCTTTGGACCAACGCCTCCAACTTGCCTGGGAATCGCAACATGTTGCTAGGAACTTTCTTATCCAAGGCCAACTCTACAAAATCAGTTTCACATGATTACATTTGTTGAACTCCTTGATACCAACAGCTTCATTTCTTGAATCACGGACTCTATAATGTTCTCAATTTCCATTCCATACTAAGTTCAATTCCTGCTTTCTTGTCTGTTGTTTTGCTCATATAACCCCACAGTTGTATGGCATGACATTGTAAAACATACTCCCTCAGTCCCAATTTGCTAGCTCCTCCATCCCCAAATTACTACTTCCTTTTCAGCATCCCTAATTGCTAGTCCCTCCGTCCCAAATTATTAGTCCCTTTTCAACAATTGTTCCACCCAAACAAATTCTCTATTTCAATCTATAACGTTATTTGTGATTTCAAAAAAAATATTCTATAAAACTAATTGCAATCTATGAAACAAGATCTATATCGAATATAAAAAGTGTAAAAATTGAGAGTTACAAGCAAGTTTTTGAAAGGTCTCAAATAGTGAAAAGAGATCAGCAATTTGGGACAGAGGGACCCCTCACCATCTCTCACTAAGAAGCAAAGAAATGGTCATTGCTACAAAATTCATTTGGCAAATGTTTTTATGCATCTCTCTGGAGCTCCACATCAAATGAATCTGCTGAGAACTTCACATGGAATACAAACAAGATGCACAAATATTTGGAGTTGACAAACCAAGAGTCCATGAATAAATAATACTCCCTCCGTCCCATTTTGTTTGCTCACTACGAAACTACGTGCAATTTTCAAACTAAAAAATAATGTACTTGCAAAAATAATTTTCTAATCAATGTGGATCTTGTTTGATAGACCTCATTGAAAACTTTAATACGGTGCAAAAGAAATTCAAAAATTATTTTGATAAATACATTAATTTTTAGTTTGAAAATTGCACGTAGTTTCGTAGTGAGCAAACAAATTGGGACAGAGGGAGTAACATACTGGCAAATCAGACCAAAATCTTGAAAACACGGAACTGGACTAATAAAATCCAAACCCAAAAATGTGCTCAGCAGAACTCCCATTTTAAGCTGTTCAAGTCCTCAGCACTTCCGATAAATAAAAATGGTAAACTTGATGGCAACAGTCACACAGAAGATCAGAGGCCAGAACCTTGATCACAAGCCCTGTTAACATCGTCAAACTTTATTATGCCTTCATGCGTCCATAGAACTTTTGTTTCTCTTCTTCAGTCTGGAAACGTCCATGTCCGAACTTTGAAGATGTGTCAATGAACTTAATCTTAATCTCCTCAAGGGCCACTCGAGAGGTCTGCGCAACCAGAGTTCCGCGAAGTGTGACAACCCTCTTTTTCGGGCCGACACAGCATCCTTTGATCATCAAATAGTCATCCTTAACCACACCATAGTGAGGAAAGCCACCCATAGGAGTTATATCTTTCTCAGTCCTGATTCATATTCAAGTTAGGGAAAATGAGTACTACATTTGCCAAGAATAGAACAATCAATCATGCTACACACAACACAACTACACAACACTCACATAGCATGTGGGTTCCACACACACTTGATTCAAGATTGTGTGGTACCCACATGCTATGTGAGTGTGTTGTGTGCACCTAGATTCTAAATTAGACTGTAAACAAGCACAAAAACATCATGAAATATGCCAGCATCTACCAAATCTTTTCACCATGACATTGAATCAAGTACATTTGAAAATATATTAAGCAGATGAACAGCTATTATTACGTCTCCCACAAAAACAGATGACTTCACAAACTTTCTCTAATCTTCAGTTGCAGTTTCCAGAATCATACTAGTTGCATAAAACTTTCGGGAAAAAGAATTTGAAAATGAAAAAACGCATCATTCTTATTTGTTATTCATTTTCCAGTCATTTTGGTGTCTTCTCCAAAAACAGGTACTTAACCAAAATACTGAAATCATCAACTTTCTGTGTTGTTTGAAAGAGGAATCTAGAAATCTGAAAACTGCAACCATGAAATTTCCAGAATCGATTTTAGCCTAATATTTCTTTAGAAAAATTGCACTCGAAATTGAAGTTGTCATTTCATAATGCATTCATTTTCTGCTAATGGTTTCACAATAGAGAGAGTGTTTTAAAAATTTTTAAAAAAAACATCTACCAAACAAGTTTTCGCATTTTTTTTAAGAACTAGTCGCAGAACTGTAATCAATTCACTACCACAATAACTGACCTGTCAAACTCAGTGCTGGCGGTGTGGGACTCCTGTGCAGACTTTCCAAGCTTGTATATCTTCTTGTTCATTTCAGTTCTGTGATGATATCCATTCTGACCAGCTCGAGCAACAGTGAATGAAACTCTGGCTGGATGCCATGCTCCAATACAAGCCACTTTGCGCAAACCCCTGTGAGTCTTCCGTGGAAGGCGGGTGACACCCCAACGAGTGACAACACCTTCATAACCTTTACCCTTCGTCACACCTATGATGTCAATCATCTCATCCTTCTGAAAAACAGCATCCACGGGAACTTGCTTCTCAAAGAAGCCATAAGCATAATCCACTTTCTGAGCAACAGTCCCACCGTTGACCTGAATCTCCATCAGGTGTGCCTTCTTCTGCTTCAGTCCCTTCATTTTCCTGATCTGAAACCCACAATCACAATGAGAATATTGCAATCTAAGTGTCTCAGGTAATGCTGTAAAACATTAATAAGGACTAAGGAGCAACAGAAGCAGTTTCAGACAGATGTCAAAGTAAGACATCAGAATGTTCATCAACACTCAACAAGAAGGTCTAAATATCAGATGAGAAAATATGCTATGCCACTATGGGGCTTCTAGTACCTATTTTGTATTTTCGAACATTGCATGATTGCATTCTGATCCAATTCATTCTCTTCTTTTTTTCTTTTTTCTTTTTTCTTTTTGGGAATAAGTTGCTTGCAGTCAAATCTTTAATAGTGAATAATATCACCTACAGGCATCAACACCTTAAAGTGCCCAAAATCATGAGCACTTGAATAACAACATTAAGACCACAGAAAGCAAGATGATAAAAACAAGTTTACAATAGTAAGCTGGGTCAGTGCGGGCACAAGTTTGATTGTTACACATTAAGTACCTGGGTGTGAGCCAAAACCCGTATAACAGATGCATATTTTTTCATTTTCTCTAGCTGTGCCTGGATATCTTTCTTCCCTTCATCAGTCTCATACTTCTTGGAATATTTTGTAAAAGCCTTCTTCTTGGACTTGCACCAGTTCTTGTAGAACCTCCTTTTCACCTCCTCACTCAGATGCTGAGCCCATACAGTGTTCAGCGAACGCAGACCACGAGGTGTCTTCACATAACCGACCACTCCAACAATGACTATAGGAGGAGTCTCAATAATGGTCACAGCCTCGCATGTTTCCTTCTTGTGAAGCTCTAGAGGAACAAACACAATTAGAGTTGGAATAATTGTACAAAGATAAACGCACAGAGAAACCGAATAGCAATTTTATCGGATGTCCCCGAAGGGACAGAGAAACCGAATAGCAATACTATGGCCCGATAGGTAAAAAATCGACGTGTAAAACCATTTCTACTTTGAAGTAATTGAAACAATACAATCTAACTCAAAAGCAATGACTACTCTGGAAAATTACAGGGAAATGCTCTCTCCAAAGCGAAGTTTAAGTGAAGAGTTTCCCGTACATCCTAGAAGTGCCTGAGCCAAATGATCCAGGCGCAAGTACTAAAATGTCATCAAATTTCACAGGGGATAAAATTAAGCACAACAAATTTCTGAGAGAAGGAAAACAGTCATTGATGTCAAGAACCATATGACTGTTATAACTGCCTCCAATGGCTTAAGTTACAATTGTCTAACTCAAAGGGGAAAACCCCGGACCAATTTCATGTGGCTGACAAGTTCTTTTTCTTACTGAAGCATTGTTTGCCGTGGGTTTCATTCAATTAAAAACCAAACAAGAAATCGGAGTTAAAATTCAAATGCCAATTAAAAGCTATGCAGAAAGTTGCTTACTTGAACCAGGCTTTTCAACCTCCCTAACAATATGGGTCATCCCAGCCTTATAACCAAGAAAAGCGGTAAGCTTGCAAGGCTTGCTTGGGTCGTCCTTTGGGAAAGCCTTCACTGCACAAAATCAGGACAAAAGCAAATTATATCAGGCTAACTAACAAAGTATTGGTCCTTAAGACTGATTAAAACACATAAAAACTAACTAAAATAATAAATAAGGACAAGGACATGCTATCCACAAATCAACAAACTCATAAAAGGACTTTTGTTATCTGCAACGCGGATCATACCGGTCCCAGGAATGAGAATGGGAATGGGTACGCCACATGTCCAAATTATGGAATGTTAGGCTTCTATAGATAACAAAATAAAAAACATATCCTTCCAAAGCATAAATCTGCGGATCGCTAGATTTACCATTTTCAGAACGAAAGTGTAGCATGTTTCGGAAACGCATGTACCAAAACGTAATTCGCTAGGGTAGTAGCGTTCCCCGGTAACATTCAAAAGGACTAATGAAATCAAATACTCCTTGCCAATCAAAAATCATCAACAAAAGTCGTATTCTGGAGAAATAACCAACTTAAAAACTAAAGTGACATTGATTAGTTGTCTAGTTGTACCTAAACTAAAACTATAACTTACCAACAAAAACTTGTGTTTGACACTGAGACACGTTGCATAATATACAAACTTGGTGAGCCTAAGAGTACACAGCATCCTCCTTATTGGTGTGTAAAGCCGAAAACAAAAATGGCATAGCCAAAACTAACAACAGCATAGCTAGATTTTTTTGCATACAACATCTTGCCCCACTCTTCAATTGAAAATTCCAAAGTCCTGTCATTCAAATCTTGCAAGATAATGTATGATAAAACGTTTATGAAACAGCACGTAGGCTTGTTGAGTTCAAAGCACAATTAAGGTAGGTAGGTAACAGAGGAACCAGGTTTACCTTTTCCCCTGTGGCGAGCAGCGCGCTTCCTTGGGAGAAATCCAAGGGACCCATGCCTGGGGTGCTCAAACTTTCTGTGAGACATCCTCCTCCTCCTTCACAAAGTGGATCGGAAAGAACTGATCATTGAAAACTTAACAAGGACAAAAAACCTCCTACTTAACTGATTCTGTAATAATTCCAATACGAAAGCCCCCATAAACAATTTACCAATTGATTTATCAAGATCGGTCAATTATTAGGATATTTAAAAGCACACATATGACTCTTCAGACGGTTTTGCTGTAGGATTAATAAAAACTGAACAAAAACCTCAGCCAAAAATTTGACAAATATGAATTATACATCTAAACAAGCGGATAAGTTTCCCACAAATCCATCTCAAAGGATAGCTCACAATAAATCAAGACATATACATTTGCTATTTTATTTTTAAATAACCAGATTTCTGCGATAGACCTCGACTAATCGGGCTCTTTAATCGGGGCCCTAAAGAGCCCCAGATTTGGAACATTTGGCGTTCTTGAAATTCGACCTTCCAATCTCTAGGCTAGAGAGTAAGCCCTTTGATTGCTATCTCATGCCACTCGGCCAAACCCCTTCGAGTTAAACTATTCTTTATCATTAATAGAAAAGTAAAATAATGTGAAACCATTTCTGATTTATCTTTCAGACGTGATACGGAGCTGAGCATTACAATTCCAATATAAATGAATGGATGAATCATTTTCATTAATGGACATGAATCAGTTTGATTTCGACTGAATCAGATAGGCCAGCATGCATGTATTACGCAATTTTCACCTTCACGCCACGAATCAACCAAACTAAACAGAAATGAAAATCGAAAAGCAAAGGATTTTAAATTCCGAAACAATGGTAGAGTAGAAATGGAGAGAGAGAGAGAGAGAGAGAGAGAGAGAGAGAGAGAGAGAGAGAACCTGAGCTCCTCTCGCGGCGACTGCGACTGTCTATTCTAGCCTGTACAGTATCATTTGCTAAAACCCTAGCTCCTACATTATAGTCCCGAGTTTTGGAGAATTACAATTTACCGCCATAGATTTCAGAAATTACATAAACGATACATTTTACCTTATTGGGCCTCCCCGCAGAGTCCAAAGTCTTACCCAATCACAACATAAAAAATACTATAGCCTGTACAGTATCATTTGCCTGTGTGGCTATGTCTGAAGACACGATGCAACGCGATCTGAACACAAATTAAATGGATTTATATAGATGGATAATGTGCAAAAATTAGTATAATGCATATCTAATGTTATCTGATCGAAACACGTTTATAAGTTGGAAAAAAAAATTCGCTTGTAAATTTAAGTAAATGTGCTTCGATCGCATAATTACAAATAATTGATTAGACATAATTCATTCTCGAGTCTTCTACTTGACAAACGAGACGAGAAAAATGAACGAATCAAATTAAACAAAAATGACCAAGGATAAGCCCGGTGAAGGGTACACCACGCGCATGCTATGATATTATAGTCAACTCCAATTCATGTATTAAGGGGTGCTTTGGCTAAATAAGCCACTTGCTTTATTATTAATTCTGTCTTTCATGCTCCAAAAAATTGACTTATTTGTTAAACTGACTTATTGCATTTTAAGAGACAAATTATTCTCTCGAAATACATTAATCAAATTTCACTCAATAAGTCAATTTGCCAATAAATCAGCGAATTGAAACACAAATTTTTCTTGCATTTTTCAGTTTTGCGTCAAACAAATTGAGAATTATTGATTTTTCTCGACGTGATCAATGAGAAAAGTAAAAAATTGTGATACAAACTCAAACTTTGCTAATCAAGAGTTTGTAGCCTAGTGGTTATCTCCTGGTTCTCTCACAAGCGAGACCAGGGTTCGAGCCTCGGCAGAGGCGTTTGGGGTTTAGGGCTATGGATAGCTTCTAGATCGCATCTGCACTAACTCACTAACTCCCCCGCTCACCCCCACTGATATATATCGAATGGAAAAAAAAAAAATCAAACTTTGCTTTAGGTGTTTTGTTTTAATAAGTTGGGCTGGGGTGAGGTGGGCTAGGCTGCAATGGGCTGCACATGAGGGTTCGGCTTCCAGAGTATATTAGGGCAACATCACTGAACCTCGTCATTCTCAGCCAATATATAAATACAGACAACACCCCCGCCAATAATCTCTCACAGTACCAACGCTACCTTCCTTCATGAGTTTCTTCCATGGTTTTCGATTTACAATTTTTGAAAAAAGGTCTGCTTATACCTGTAATTTATATATATAGATTGGAATCTGTAAGAAAGATGATTTGATTGTTGTTGATGAGAGAAGAAGAATGATGAAAATCGTAAGTCATAACGAACGCAGCATCTCTATCTGGGTGCGATGAGCGGTTATTTCCACACGAGATTTCTGACTCTCTCTCTCTCTCTCTCTAAAATTTTCATTTTTTCAAAGTGATTTTATGGGCCAAGTATAATGATTTACTCATTCTTCTTGATTGCGATTTGATTTCACATATGAGTAGGTTTTCAAGAGTTTGTGCTCTGTTTGGTTGTTGGGAAATTCTACTGTGCGTGAAAGCTTTGCTCAATTTGCGGTCTTCAATGAATTCTCAAACATCAAATATCAAAAAATAATTAGGTTTTTCAATGTTATGAAAGCTTGTGATTTTTCAAATGTAATTCAACCTTCAAATTCTTCTCTTTCTGAAATTTGATAAATATGATGCATCCCTTGAATACCAAATCCTTCTATATAAAAGGTGATTTGATTTGAAAAAACACTTGGAATACAAACTGAAGTATAATTTTGACAATAAAATTTGAAGACTTGGAACGAAAGCACTTCACAATTGAATTGACTGTGTGAATTAACAGAAGCCAGCTAGAGGAATTAGGGGTTGTTCTTCAATGGATTTTATGAAGATTTGATAAAATTATACCCTTAATTTTATCCATTCTGCAAAAGATTTCATAAAATCTTCTATTTTTACATTAAAAAATGGGCAAAAATGGGAGATTTTATGAAATCTTTTACAAAATGGATAAAATCAAGCAAATCTTCATAAAATTCATTGGAGAACAACCCCTAACAAAAATCAAACAACTAAAAGTACAAACACACCCGGAGATTAAATCTCACCAACAAGCAATCTAATCGCCGAGAATAGTCTAAAAAACAGAAAAAAAGACTAGAACTAAAAGTTACAATTAGAGCTAGAGGAGTAGTACGGTCAAGAAAAGCTAGACTAGTACTCCAATAGAGGAGTAGGAACTATTTTCGCAAATGTTAAGAAAAGATAAATGGACGACTCAAATTCACATTTTATGGCGCTAAGCCATCCATTTCTCTTGTCTTCGGAGAAAGTTTTCATGGAACATAACATTTTCGTTAAAGCTAAAAACACTACACACTACCACAGAAGAGCCCAACGCCAGGAACTCCCCCTCCGGCCCTAGGCCCTGGCATTCTAGGACTGCACACTGGCTTAAATATCAGCACATGACCGGAACCACTCGTCATATGCAACCCAGAGCAGTAGATGGAAGAGAAATAATAAAAAAAAAACGAAGGCGGAGAAATGGATGCGGTAAGAGGCGGCGGCGAAGAAGAATCGGTGTAAGGCAGCAGAGGAAAGGGCTTGGCAACGGGGAGTGGCGTAGAATAGGGACCGGTGGAAGGAGGGATGCAACAGAGAGGAGAAGGACGAGGTATGGGGGGTGGTGGGTTGGGTAGTGGCTGAGGGAGGGAGGAAACTCTCACATGAGGAGATAGGGAACCTACCCTAACAGCCCCTTTGGGCACTTAGGTGGGGAAAAAAAAAAGGGGACTAGTGAAGAAAAAAAAAATGATCATACTTGTTTTTACCAATATAGCCTTTCAATGGAGGAAAAATATTGGAGGATAGTGAAATGAGAGAGGGAAACAGTGAAATTTTGGGTGGGGACCAAAAAATTGGCAACCTAAAAAATTATAATCCTTCACCTTTATCTTCTCACAAAAAATGGTGAGAAACAAAAAATACTCCTAGAGGGTTCTTTGATACTCACCATCTCTCACTCTCACCAACATGGGAGAGAATACTCTTCTCCTCTATTTTTATTCTCTTCTCATGAAACCCCCCGTTCAAAGGGGCTGTAAGAAGGGAAGAAACCAAAGCAGGAGGGAGGGGAGATCCGGCCAGAAAGGCCCAGTTCCCCTCCTGTCGTGGCGCCTGGCACCGCACAATAGGGAGAAAAAACCCTAGCTGTCGCAAGGGGAAAAAGCCCTAACAACTCACTTCGTAGACTAAAAACATGTCACACTTAAGAATTGTTCCAATAACAGGAGGCCTACTATTAACATTACATACATAATGCATGAAATTTGAGCACTACAAAATTAATCTCAGTTGACAGAAAAATAATAATAATGATATTTCTGAAAATGAGAACTTTAAAATTCTGAAACACATTACATCAAGGCCCTTATTCTGGTGGGAACATAAATTATGGAGAAACGTTGCTTTTATGTTCTTCTGGGATTACAGAGAGATGATCCCCTGAGTTCCATCCCTTTTGACTCCACAAAAAACAAAAAGAAGCAAATGTATCTAAAGAATCAATAGAAATTTTCGCAGAACAAATATGAATTGTGTCCGGTCCCAGACCTGTTTTATCTATACACACAAAGCCACCACAAATTTCCTCTCCAACTCATCTATACTACCGATGATTCTCATCAATAACCGTCTCGTGTCTTTGAGGGATTAGGAAATCTTTTACCCGATATGCAGCCCTTTTCTGTAATTCTCACAGATGATGTATACAAGCTTCTATTTGTGCATCCTTCTAATTGCAATTCAACCCACAAACTTCCAATACAATTCCACCTTTAGCTAAAAACGGGTTGATCCGGACCCACAAAAGTGAGAAAATAGAGGCCAAGAGAATGGACCACACCACAATGATCGTAGGAACTCCGGACTGTTTTCCCATCATACCTTTGAGGAAAGGGTAGAGATGTACAATCACCCAGAGAGCAAAGAACAACCTTCCAAATAGCGGTCCCCATGTCTCATAACCGTTGTTGATGGCATCCGAAATCCCTACTATGACCCCAATTATGTTGATGATCAAAAGAGTCGTCGGAGGTATCAACAAGGACGTCCACTTGAAGAGGTAGAGCTCTGCAAAATCACCATCGTCTCCACCTTTGGATGTAACAGTAAAGTTTGTGTTGACACCTGCCAAAACCTTGAGAAGACCTTGGAAGAGGGCAAAGAAGTGGGAAGAAACACCACCGATCACCCAGAACTGCTCATTCCTCCACCAGTCATCTATGCTAACACCACCCCATTGCATCTCTAGGATACTTGTTGCAGCAATTGATATGAAGAGGGCCATGAACACAATGCTGGCATAGTTGCTAATCTGTAAATAAGAACCAAGAGATTGTTTGGGAAATCAGCTCTGGATATGGGGTTTTGGCCTTGGTCTTGTCAATTTCTAGAGAAAACTGTGTGATCACACATGACCTACGCAACAAATTAAACAGAGAAAATTCTACTACCACTAATGTGCACATTCCAAGAGTGGGATTTTTAGGGTAATTGATTGTCCCTCTCCCTTTATGTTATCATTGCACTTCTTTCTTTGTATCTATTGAAGTGAATTTATAACATTGCATTTTCACGCATGAAAAATAGATTTGACGCTAAAATGCTAAATGCCATTCTGCAAATAACCAAATTTAATCTTCACATTGCTGTAACATTATCCAATTATGGTCCTCAAAATGCACGTCATGTTTTTTCCCATTGACAATATAATAAGTTAAAAGACAGTGGGATTACCTCAGGGACAATGAACTTCCCAGTAAGGAGACAGACAGCAGGTAAGGTACAGTAAGCAATCAAGGGAATGGATGTCAAAGGATAGACAACTGAGTTGATATATGAAAATCGCTCCAGTGGCTTCAGACCACACCCATAGCCATACCAGATTGGACAGTGCCTGCTCAATAAAATCTCAACGGAACCCAGGGCCCACCGAAGAACCTGGTGCAGACGATCTGAAAGATTAATGGGAGCTGATCCCTTAAATGCGGGCCTTTTTGGAATGCAGTACACTGATCGCCAGCCATGGCAATGCATCTTGAATCCAGTTAAAATATCCTCAGTAACCGATCCATAAATCCACCCGACCTGGTTAACAATGAAAATTGAAAGAGAAATTCATTGAACACTCATTAAAGGAAAGGTGCACACCCCATCTTGTTTGTTCTTTTCAGAAACAGCATTCCGAAACAATTTCAAGAAACTAATGGGAAACATAAACAACTTATGTTCTCCTATTGCAAATTTTTCTGAGCAAAAATGGCTTTCAAGAATCTGATTCTCAGACAAGGTTCTTTCCAACTAAATTTCTTGAAAACAAGTTGCGAAATCAGTCAACCAAAAGAATTTTTCTTAACAGTGTACCGGCAAACTGATTCCGAAACAGCAACCAAACTAGAAAGCTCCAGAATTTTATAGGTGTTGTTATATACCTCTTTTCCCCACTCTGTTTTATCCTCATAACCACAGCTAATAACATGAATGGCTTCTTTCAAGAGTGACGCAGAAGTTGTTCCAGGTGGAACTCCCCCTTCCTCTAGCAGTGTTGAAGCAACAAAAACTGGCGACTGTCCAAACTTCTTCTCAAATTTTATCTGGGGCATGAGGGCAGATTTTTCATTTTCTATTCCTGCAATGAACTTCTTGTCAGCAACAAACGAGGACCATAATAGGGTAAGCACTAAACACATATATAGAGAGCTGGAAAACAACCAAACTAAAAATCCGGGTTTTTTTAAGAAATAGGGTAAGTACTGTGCAAACCTTATATCCAACTCAAAACCAATTGGCAATGAATGGAGAGGCCACCCAGGATCATATAGTAGTTTTGGAAATTATAATTAACCAATGTGGGATAAACTCTAACAAGTACCATAATTATATAAGAAATGCCCAGGATCATTGTCCAAGTGCAGGAACAGTTATGTCATTTTAGGGGGGGTAAAAAAAAGGCCCCTGAAGAGGATTTCTTACAGACAACCAAGCCAGCTATGGATCGCTGGGGTTCTAAGGAGGGGGAAGGAAAAGATAGAGGACAAAATAAAGTGAAGCTTAAGTATTTATTTTGTTTCCCTATCATTTTCCTTACCCTTGGTAAACCCCTACAAAGTTACATTATCCAAACACAGCCTAAAAGATCAAACAAAATTTTCTGTACTAGGGAACTGCATTAAAAAAATTTATCATAAATGACGAACATCCTCAAAACCTGTGGATTACCTTCAATTCCTTCCTCAATATTTTCAAGAGCATGTATTTGCGTCGACGCCTCCCGGCTCTTTGTCTTCTTCTTATTCTCCTTAGATTTCACTTTCTTATTTTTCTTTCTAGATCCACAACCGCAGCAACACCATTTAGGTAAACAGTTGCACGTCTTCCCTGGAACTTTCTTCTTGACAGGAGCATCATAGCCGTAGAGTGCTTGTCTCCTAAAGACACAACCAGTTCCAACGTAAATTGGACCTTGAATCCCGTCCAAACCTTTCATATTGATCTGTTTAAATAGATGAAAAAGTTAGCAGCTTTATCCAGATAGAGTAATAATACTGCTATTGTTTAACCATTTATATATTTACTATATGTGCGCACTTTACCACATACTGTTTAATGGAACCCACATACACATCCTTAATATCCAATAGTTGTGGAGTGTGCCAGATCAGATGACAAATGAAAATCGTGAAAACTTAAGTACCATCATGCATATGCGTGAACAATACCAATAAGGAGCTTTACGTACATCGAAGAAAACAACATTCCGATTTGAGTATCTATCGTGACGATCGATCCCATCAAACCTTTGAGGAAACTGCACATAACATATTTTCTTTCCGGAGATGGGGTCCATCATGAAGCACATAGCTTCGCGGAGTGCCTTGCTGTTGTTTATGTAGTGATCGCAATCAACATTCAGTAGGTAAGGAGCATTCGAGATGACTGCTGACACTCGCACCTAGAAAATTTTAACCAAAGACAGTTATACCAAAACTAAAATCTGAGCTAAATCCAAGTAAGAGAGGGAGAATTACCAGAGCATTCATGGCACCAGCTTTTTTGTGGTGATCAAATCCAGGCCTCTTCTCACGAGAAACATAAATGAGATGGGGCAACTCATTTCCTTCGATGTCATGGACACCATCGTGACCCAAGAACACCTATTGAAAAGAAAAAACTCGACATAAAATCAAAACCTTCAACTGGATAATTCCAAAATGATAAAAGAGAACAAAAGAACAGATACATACTTGAATCATTCCTGGATGGTCCCTGACATTATTACCAGGCCATGGAGTCCCATCTTGCATTGTCCAACCATCCTCCGGAACCTTTTCTGCCATGGCAACCAACCCATTTATCCGAACTTTGAACTCTTCGTATTCCCTCTGCATTCACAAAGTAAAAGCAAAGGAAAAATCAGTCATCACATTTGACGAATAAAGTCCTAAACTCCAGTTAATATCAGAATTTATCATCAAGCTTCATAATTATTCAGATTGGGCCTGCTTGGTGGCCCAGTTGTAACTCTGATTGGATTTTTGTATTCTTGGGAACAGTATTTCAGCCGTTTGAAATCAACAATTGATGAAGGGATTGCATAGTCGTTGAACAAATCCCACAAAGATGTGAAATGTATTACTTGGGGATGCGGTGCTCAGCAATACCTTGCTACTAGTCCTGAATATCCTCCCACCACTAGTCCTACGACTCCTACTATGCAAACATGGCCTTCAGATATGTATTTGCCCAAGCACATTTCCATGCACCATTTCCATTAAAGTTTTTTTTTCTTTTTGGTTGTGGTGTTGTGCGTGTGTGTTGAGGTATATGAGGGGGGAGTGAAATAGACAAGTTACAAACCTTCATTGCACGACGTTCCCTCACAAATGTAGGATGCACTTTGTCTCTAAGATAGTCGACCTTCAGAGCAAAGTACCACTCTGGGGCACGAGGCTCGATATTGAACTTCTTGCAGAATGGGACCCACTTCCTAGCAAACTCAGACGTCTCAGAGAGAGCTTCAAAAGTGAGCATGGCAGCACCATCGTCAGAGACATAGCAAGCAACCTTGTCGACTGGATAATCGACAGCAAGGATTGAAAGAACTGTGTTAGCAGTGATAAGTGGTGGTTCTTTCATCGGATCCACAGTACTCACGAATACGTCTATAGGAGCTAACTCTGATGGCTTCCCCTCTTTCTCATACCTGATATAAAAGTTTTTGCAAGCACTAGCTCAGAACATAGAAACAAACAAGCAGGAGAGAGAGAGAGAGAGAGAGAGAGAGAGAGAGAGAGAACATATACCTCAATGACAATCTATCAAGGTATGTCTCTCGCTCAATTGGGAAAAACTTTGGGAACTGGTCGAATATCCATGATACAGCAAACCATATCTCACAAATAATTGAAGTTAGCCACAATCCGTAGGCATCAGGGACTGGGTGGCGAATCCTGTAGTCGAAAAAGAGTCCAACAACAGCAAGTCGGAGTAGAATGATCATTCTGTATGGGTTTATCCTGCTTGAAGAAATTGGCAGTTTCCTAGAAAGTGGCTGCCTGCCTTCATCCATCCTAAACAAAAAAGCAGAGGAAAACATTAGTTACAAATTTTCAAAATCCGAAGTTAAAAGCAGTTCATAATGTTAGATACTACAAATATCCATCAGATCATTTAATTAATTAACAACGATCTGGGTTAGCCGCCTGCATGTTCAACTGTTCCTGCTTATGTATATTCAAACTTAGTCTGCTTTTTGATCTTCCCCCAGATTTCAGATTTACCAGGGTTATAGCTGTAAGTTAACTGAGCTCATTCCCAAATGAACAAAAGAAAGTTACTTGCTTGAAACCATTTCAATGCTCACTATAATACTAATGCCGATAAATGTCTTCAAGCAAATAGAGGCACAACTTATACAGCTCGTTTCCATCGTAAGGTTAAGAAAGACAAGTTCAAGCTTGTCAACTGAAATTTCATGGCTTTTTAAACTCGGGCTAATATTGGTTTCGTGTTTTCCCCTTGTAGTCCCTCTGAAACATGCAGCACTCATTCACATTTCTCCTTGAAGATCCTGTACATCTTGTAAATATTAATATGCCATGTAAACATTCCATCTAAAGCACACTGCTATTAGTTCTTAAAAAAAAGGTAAAAAAACTTCTAGTTCGATGTTATAAGAGCAATGGATTCATTGATATGACGTTGACACTGAGAACAAGTAAATTCAGTTTTGCATTATAATTCTAGTCCAAATATAGTCATCAGATCAACAAAATAGCAGGCAATTAAGGTGTGACCTCTTTTGAAATCTCACTTGTTGAAACCCAAAAGTAAATTACGTGTGACTACTCTTATAACCAACATAATAATCTTGAAAGAAAATTCTTTCCACAAATTAGCGATATTGGTTATACTTTTTCCATAACAATTCTGTTTAATCAATCAAGGTTCGGATGTCAATTGAACTCCAAGACAGCTTCCATCCAACACCTTAAAGAAAGGTACAATAATTAGTAATCAAAAGACCACCTAATTTCCAAGACTCTGCAATGGCCAGATCAGACTCCAACCAACACAGCTAAGTCCGGGTCCTAATCAATTAACTACCAATAAATATTTATTAGTACACAAGAAAAACAAGAAAATTCATTCAAGAACAGAAAGGACAGAAGGTAGCTGCCAGTAAATGTTGATGCCTTAACATTAAAAATGAATGCATCTTTAAATCACATTCACACGTAATATCAACCAACTTCAAGTTAGCATAACAACATGGCAAATACAAACCATCCAAACGATATATTTTGAGTGGACCTACATGGGTAAATCAGGATCATCAAAATCCTCTCCACCATCTCCTTCATGCTTAACAACTTGAAGTCTCTCATTCTGCCTTTTCTTCCACTCCTCCATTCTGTCTTTCCACGCAACTGTACCGTACCCATATACTGCTAAATCTTTCTTTGGATCCATCGGTCGGGGTGGCACTGTAAAATGAACCCCAAGTACATTCAACCATACGAATCATTAACTGATTTCCAATCATAAGAACTACCCGCAATCAGAACAAAAACACTTACAAGACATGGAATCAGTAAACGGCACCGGATGGACTCGCTTTCCGCGACCCATAAACGGAGGAATGATGAGGGCATGCTTATCAGAGGAAATCCCAGCATCCTGAATGAATATTTTTTATTTGACCGTTAGAATTCACAACAGACAAATAATGCAGGATAAAGACAACTTAGTTAGACCAATGTCAATTCAACTCACCTCCTGGTCATAGGTGAGGAGTGGGATATCTGGATTTAGGGGAGAAGACTCCATATCATAGGGGGCAGTAACCCCAGAAGCATTGCGTTGGTGACCGCGACCAGTACTAAGGCGAGAAGAGAGCCCCGCCTCTGCGAAGTGTTGAGGATCGTTGCTCCCATATTCGAACTCGTTATCCAAATCATCAAATTCCTCTTCTTCTTCATCACCATCAACTCGGGGACTCCCTATAAGATGAATGGGGTGTCAAATTTTAAGGCAATTGCCATATTATCATGAAACTAAAGAAACATGTAGAAAATTAAAGAAATGAGTTCTTGAGAAAGTTTAATTACTATCAAGGGTAGATCTTAAGGATCATTCTTCAGTATGTCCGTTTGTATTTTCATTGTTACAAGACTCCATTATAGGCCTCAATCCATCACTATACTAAAGACAAGTTACAACACAATTTTTTGTGCAAACCAAGAGGAGTTAATGGAGATCTGTAAATTTCGACAAGATCTGTAGTTTGTTGATGAAACAAAACATGATATCTTCGATAGGGCTCAACAAAAATACCGGATTCATGTAACCAGCCCTACTTCATAGGGATAAATGCTCGGTTTGGTTCGGTTAGTAAATGACAATCAAATAATTACCTTTGAGGCGCTTGTACCGGGTTTTGCACTGAGGACATGCTTGATTTCCCTCTCTTCTTTCATACTCATAGCAAGCTCTGCAAACGGGGAATGCACATTCATTGCAGGCAACAAATGGCTCCCCATCCACAGTAACTTCAATCTCATCTCCACAAATCTGGCAAATCTGTCCACTAAGTTCCTTCACAGATGTTACCTGTTACATATGCAACATTTTACCACGTAAATCGGCATCAGATCGCAAAATTCTTGGTTTCAACTAACCCAAGTGAGGGCTCAAGTAACATATTGTGGAGAAAATAGCTCTGAAACTCTGAGGATACTAGATTTACACAGCAACCAAAAGTATTAGAAAGATAGTGAAATGGGTTAGTTTAAGAATTGAAGAAACAAACTTAAATGGTCTGAAAATGCTGGAAAGAACAGCAAATCTATGCTTAAGAGATCTCAGTCATTGACTTAAGACTCTATACTGACCAGTGGCAAGCAATTAAGGATTAAGTTTCCATTACAGAAGACATAACCCAATTATATGTGCTATGGGGTAAATGGTGTCAAAATCAAAGTAAATCAGAGGGAATAAAGTAAGAAAGATTATGTAACAAATTTTTAAGACTGTTCATATCTTCATTTGTTCAGAAACTAACAAATGAAGCTGAAAACCACTTCAAGAGCTAATTGAAAAAATAGAAATATGAGATTTTCAGGGCAGTTAAAAAACACAACCCATAGTTAGAACTCAAAAAAGGAGAAAATGGTATCGAAAACCAAATCAAATCAGAAGGAGAAAAGTAATTGAAGAAAAAAAAAAAGTAATTTCTATTACATTTACATCTTCAATTGCTCAAAAAAATAACAAATGGAGCTGAAAACAATTGTGAAAATTAAGCAATGAGATTTTTTAGGGCATTTCTATACAAAACTCCATTAGAACTGAAATGGGAGAAAATTGTTTTGGCAAAATTAAAGGGAAGAAAATGGTGTCAAAACCCAAATCAAATCAGAGGGAGAAAAATAAGTAAAAAAAAAAAAGGCAAAATTTTGGACATTTCCAACTCCAATTTGGTCCAAAATGCACAAATCGAGTCCAAAATCAATATAAGAGAAAAATGCAGAAAAAGAAGAAAGATTGAGAGGAGGAGGGCACTTACTCGTCCAATCTCATCTGCATTAATAAGAACAAACTCATTCCTGTTGTGTGAACCCGCAATGAGCCGTCCTTTGGTCTCCATCAAACCCTAATCCAAAACCCACATACACATACACTAGTCCTCCCGATCTCCACCTCCCTTGAAATCACAGAGAGATATAGATATAGAGAGAGAAGGAAGAAGAGAGAGAAGGAGAGAGAAGGAGTGGCTCACAGATAGAAAGAAACCCACATAGCTTTTTTCCTCCTCTTTGTATTAAACACCCATCACAGGAAACACCAAACCCACATTAAAGAATGGCCCCGAAAACGACACACAAACAGCACATATACGCCTTATACGTATATAATACATACCACCTCCATTTATATAGTATATAATAAACAAAGGAGTATTTCTAATTAACAACTGGAAAATCAAGAAAATGTGTTTATTAGTAGAATTTCTTGATTCCTTCCTTCCGGGAGAGAGAAAAACCCAGTTTAGGTTTTTAACCTCTCACTGTCAAAAACTGGGTGTGGAGTGAAAAAAAGGGTTTCTCAGTCTAGAGAGAGAGGGGAGGAGAGAGAGAGTTAACGCGTAAAGCAGAAGGAGACAGAGAGATCTGGTTCGATGGATCTCTCCGTGGATTTTGATGATCAGAGGGAGGAGAAGGGTTCTTTCTTTTCTTTTTTTGGAGTGTGGGGACCAGTATTTTAGGTTGAGGGTGCTTTGGTAATTTAAGCGGGTTTCGTTTTACACTCCATTAAACCTCGTTTTTTGGTTTAATAAGTATTTTAGACGAATCTAACAAATATGAAATTATAGTGAAAATTAATTATTTTTTGAATAAAGGCAAAATTAAATCAATAAATTAAATCAATAAATCACGTATTTTTTGCTTTATTAAAAAAAATTAATTTTGATTATAGTTTTATACTCTTTAGATTCGTCTCGTCAAGAGGAACCAATAAACCATAAAAATTTACGCAAAAATAACATTTGCGAGAAAAATTTATATAAAAACAAAACGAATAAACCAAAAACTAGTTTAAGTTTTTTTGCCAAAGGAATATATATAAGTCGTATTTCATCATTTAGTGTCACGACTTAGTCAAAGGAGAGTGGAGGGTAACTGTTTAATAAAGGAATTGGGGATCCCGTAGTGCTGAATTATACTACGGCATCCGAGCTATTAATCTCGGCACTTGAATGATCCGAGTTGCCCATTGTCGATATGAAATCCGAACCGTTGACTTTCGAGATTAACGGCTCGGATGCCGCACTACATGATTCCCAAATTCTAAATAAATGGCGCGACGAAATGTTTTTCCACCCCATTTTCTTATAAATGCACCTCTTTTGTCTTGTAGCGTCCCCTTTTTTTTTTTTGTCTTTTAGAGCCTTTCCATCCATTTTTTTTAGAGACTCTCCATCCATCCATCGGAGTGATCATTTAGGGGGTGTTCCATTAACTCAAAAGGCCAAAAGGTCAGCTTATTACGATTTTTGAGGCGAGTCTTCTCTCAAAATATATATCACATAAAAAGTAATGAAAAGCAGAAAAACTAATAATCTCTTGAACACTCCTTTACTCAATAAGCTAATGATCACTTATCAATCCATAAGTGGGTCCTAATTTTATTAGAAACTAAGTAACATTTAGCCATTCAATTCTATCTATGTCGTTGGAGATGCTCTTAATGACATTAAAAAACCAAAAAGAGGTGCATTTATAATAAAATGGAGTGTACAAATTATTACTCATGCTTATTCTAGAGCGACTATTGATTAATAAGGCAATTGAGTTATTTTTGTCATTATTCAGGTTTTTTATATTTTTAAGTTTTCAATCAAATTTTTTTTTATGAATTATTGATTCTATCTTAAATAGAGAAATCGAAAAATAAAAAATTATGATCGAAACTTTTTTTTTTTAATAACTTTTTTTAGCATTTATCAAGTTTGAATCATAATCTTTTATTTTTCTGATTCCTCTCGTCAAGACCAAGTAATAGACCACAAAAAATTGACGTGATACTAATAAATACGAAAAAAAAAGTTTGAATAAAAAAAAAAGTCGAATGGCTTTTTACGCCGAACGTAGAGCCATACTCCAGAACTATTTTGGTGGTCAAATAATTTAGAGAAAACATAGTTTCCACCGCCTGCGGAAACAATTATTTCCTCCAAATCAATCACAGCAGTCCAGTGTAATAGTACACAATCACATGGACCGATGTGATTGATTTGGAGGAAACATTTGTTTCTACCGCCGGCGGAAGTAACTTACTCTCAATAACGTTGGAGTCGTGTAATTATAGCCTACTTGAACCTAACATTTTGCCTCCAAGTTTAGGAGTAATTTTTGTGTTTTTTATTGTGAATCTGAATGCAACAGTTTTATTTTTTCACCAAAAAAAAAAGTTCATCTTTTATATATCAAAAAATCACATTACAATTCGATGTAACCAGATTACATTTTCCAATTCGGACATTTTCCTTTTTGCATTTTCCAATTCGGACATTTTCCAATTCGATGTAACCAGTTCATCTTTTACTTTTTGCATTTTCCAATTCGGACATTTTCCAATTCGGAGACAGGCCCTGTTGTCCCTCAAAAGGGACAACACATGCTGTCCCGGCCGATTCCAGGTTGCTCCGGTCATTTTCCGATGATCGGAAACATTCACTTCGTAGAGCTTGGTAAGTAGAACAAGTGTACCAAAAATCAACTCAATCGGATATCATTAAGTGACTAATCGAAACATTTTTATCTGGAAAAGAACATATCCGAAACACTAGATCAAACCTACTGGAACCCATTATTGACAAGTTATATGTGTACCGATTAAACACTTAATGATATCCAATCGAGTTGCTTTTGGTATACTTGTTCTACTCACAAAGCTCTACGAAGCAAATGTTTCCGATCATCGGAAAATGACCATAGTGTCTCGGAATCAGCCGGGACAACTGGTGCTGCCCCTTTTGAGGGACAACGGGCCCCTAATTTCCTTCCAATTCACCTTTTGAGTGTTTTGGGGTTGTCCCCTAAAACACATTATGGGAAAATGAGTTTTCTATTTTTCACTTTAGATAATAGAAGTCAAGAAGAGGTCATCAGCTGCTTTTCACATTCTCCACTTGGAAAATGTATTCTGCACGTTTCTCTCAAACATTCCTCCCAAATTCAAAACACATTCTGATCATAATCCGAAAAGCTAATAAGCCAAAAAATAAAAACTGAAAAGTAGGCTCGCAAACACCCCCTTACACATGGTAAGTCGCTACTAATTAGAAGACCGACTATCCCTCTTAATTAACTTTTAATAATCAACTTTGACCTACTTGTTCATGTGGCTTCATTAATGTTAGATCTTTGTCAGTATTAGATTTTTGCTCGGTAAAATATTTTTCCTTACATAGGACTTGCAAAATTGGTTTAATAACTAAAATATAAAATTGATGATATGGCATGTACCTAGTAAAGTGTGATCAAATTCTATCTCAACTAGTCTCGTGCATAATGCCCTAATTTTTCACTTTTTTATTTTAGTAAAAGACATTTATATAATGAATAATGGCCACACATCGCATTTAATTCTTACTTTTGATCGTCGTTTGTTTTTCTACATTTTTACTAGTTTTAGTTTATTTTTTTCTACATTTTTTTGTTCTCTTTACAAGAAACTCAAAAAAATAATGAAAATTAAGCAAACATTCAATAGAAAAAATGAATAGAGTTCAAAGAATTTTTTATTTAATTTTCAAATTTCTCTCATCAAGCAGTAAATGCAAATGTATGGGAGAAGCTAGAAATAACCAATAATAATACTCCCTCTGTCCCAAAATTTTTGTCCGGTCCGCAAAACGAGGACCTAAAAATAATAAGTCTTTTAAAAGAAAATTTTCTAATTTTTTTCATAAATTAAAAGTACTCGTTGATATCTAATAACTTGTTAAAAAA
>JAXBDA010005727.1:0-23371 GCA_036023075.1 Gaultheria prostrata
ACCTTATAGACTGCCGGATTCAGTGATATAAGACAACCGGGATCTCGAGCGGAGAGGTTGGTTCTGTCAGTTGAAAGAGGACGGAAACAGACCAATAACTTTCAGAGTGATGGGAGGCGATTTGATTGGATGATTGGAACGATGGAAATGAATGAGATGATTGAGATAAACGAAAAGATGAAATTTGAAGAAGAATACCTATGATGATAGTGAGAAATGAGAACGAGACACATGATTACCACCACGTTTACTCTAATTTATGTTGACACTGGCACGAGTATATTTACACCGGCACTGTTACATTTATTCATGAAAATTGTTTTCGGATAAACTTGTGTTATTGCTTTCGAACTTTATATATTGTTCTAGAATTGCTAGTTGGGATTTGGGTAGAGTTATTGCTAGGCGTTTTTGCTCACGGTGTTACACTTGTGTAACCTGGCATAATACCATGATGTTGCCTGGCGACTCGGACGTATTATGTCAGACTATAGAGATGAACAGGAGGAGTACTACAGCTTGGGAGCTTGACAGGACACCGTCGGGGCTGGCGGCAGTGCAGAGAAGTAGAGAAACCCTAGTTGGACCTATTTTGAATAAATGTAATAGCAAGGATAATTATGTAATTTCCAAGGTGGAAACTTGTTGTAAAACTTATTTATTATTTCTATAATAAATATAACGTTCCCAAAATCAGGGGCGTTACACATAGAATGACATTAAAATCCTTAACAAAGACTTCTAGTTCTATATTTTTTTTTTCAAATTTTTTCACACCATTCAAAAGTACTCATTAAGATCTTTTGAACGGTATAAATCAAATTTAAAAAGTAATTCGGAAAGTATTTTTTTTAAGGTCAAATTTACACGATTTCCCGTATGGAACATTTAAATTGGGACGGAGGGAGTATATACTTCAACTATGTCATGTCTGTAACAACAAAGTTAACTCTATACGTAAGAATCCTAAACGGGAAAAACTAACAACGTTATACGTGGAGAACTAGTAACCTATATTTGTCGTTGGGTAAAATCCAGAAATACTATGTACTCTGAAAAGGGACACAGAATTGACCCTGAACAATAAAATTAATGGTTCAGATTCACTCCAAGTAAATCCAAGCCATTAAATTTTAAATTATGGGTCAATTCTGGATATGTTTTATGTGTATGTAGTAGTGCTCGGTAAAATTTGACAGTGTTAAAGGGTGGTAATTAAGGTTGTGTTTTGTTTGGAATTTGAATTTTGGTTTTTGTAATGATTAGAGGGAGAAATATGGATACTAATTAAAAAATATGGATTAATAAGATAGAAATAAAAAGAAAAATAATATTTAAAAATAAAAATGAGTAATAATTAAGAAAATTGGATCTCGAAAGTTGAAACCCATAACGAATAGGAATAAGGCCTAAGTTTTTCTACGTTTGCCTTTAAACAGTACTGTAATTGTTCTGTTTCGTGGTAATGCGAGTGGGTCCCACTGCCTCACGTGACACCGTCACGGGGAAGAGAAAGACGCACCGCCTAGTCCCGCACGTGCCCTCACGTCCCCATCTGGTTGATGTTTCTCAATGGTTGAATGCTGACGATATATAGGCAATGATGATGCTCCAAATATCACAAAAACCTCTCCTTTTACAAGATCCCCCAATCTTTGCCCACACCGTGTTCCCCTTTTCTTTCTGTTTTGACGAAATTGCCCATGATTTGGATCCATCGAAGGAAATAGCTCATTCAATATGGAAATAGAAAGACGCTAACTTGGTAGTTTGATGACACAGTTTGGCATTTAAAATTGAATGTATTGAGTTAATTACGATTTAAGTTTGATACTTACATTTCTCATCACTAAATTACAATTCGTTAGCAAGTGGTGGCTAGCACATGCGATAGAGCTCTTGAACGCCTCACACTATATCCTGGGATCTAGTCCCCCTTCCCCTCCCCATGTAACAGATAAAGAATAACGAATGACAAAAAAAAAAAAAAACTACTATTCGTTACCGTCAGCGGCAGAGACACTAGTACCTTCACTAGATTTTCGTGGGGTTTTTTTTTTTTTTTGCATTGATAGAAAAATATATTAGTAGAACTTCTTTTTACTATATTACCTTTTTGATAGAAAAATTATCGAGTGTTTTTGGAGCGCGACCACATGGTGTTATAACGCTATTTTCCCTCACATATTTATGTGAGATTCAAAACTTAGTATATGAGATTCACCTATATGTTATGATGAAAGCCGATAAAAATAAAATAAAAATAAAAAAAAGTGAAGGAAAAGCGTGTTAGAACACCACGTGGTGATACCTCATGATCACTAAACAATTAATTACTTACAAAAAAAGCCTCAATTCATTGAATTTTTGCCTCGAAACTATAACATGTTTATAGAATTATAAGTCCTACATTACCATAAAATGTAAGTAAAGCCAGACTACTTTACATTCTCCTTTATTTCTCCTCTTCTTAAATCTATCAATAACTCTCTCATTTGTTGTGAACGGTGGCACTTTTTGGAGGGAGTTATTGTTTAGAGTCACCACCCGGGTTTGATTTTGGAAAAGATTTGGTACCTAAGAAACCGTTTTAAAATGATTTGAAAAATATTGACTCTCGTGCTGCTTGGTTTTGGAAAAGGATTTGGTCTGCGAAAATAGAGATTTTTGGATTCGGGAGCCAGGTTGCGAGTGGGGAAGGTTTTTAAGGCACCTCACTCGCCCGATTAAATATCGGTCTTTACTAAATATTTGTGAAATTTTTGAAAAATATTTTAATGCTAAACTTTAATCACAAAAATAAATAGACAAGTTAAAATGACAATAATTAACATAATAACAACATTAAATAAGAAGAAAATGAACTATGAACTAAACACTGCTTCAGCAAAAAGTTTTGAATTTTGGTTTCAAAAGTGTGCCGTGCGGCACACATAAGTGTACCGTGCAACACAGTTGGAGCAGTTTAGTAAAATTTTTAACAGGTTTCAGATAGGAATGAGAAGGGTTTTCAAAATAGAATCTTTTTGATGAAAACTCATTCCTTGAGATATAAATGAATCAAAGAGAATAAATTTAAGGGTTACCCCTCAGAACACCAAAGTTGCAAACTTTGGCGAAGAACCGAAAATTATACATTCGAAGCGTGATTCTTGGAACAAGCACCTTTCTTGCACCTTGGATTTACCCTCTTGTTTTGCTGCTCCTAACTTCAGTGTAGCAAAAGGACCGTCGGTTTAAGGAGTGGCAAGGTTGACGATGGGCGAGAGTGGTAATGGAAGTTACGGATTTGGGTTTTTTGGGTAGGATTTTCATATGGTTTTTTGGGATTACTGGTAATGGTGATGGTTAGTGGTAACAAGGGTAGAATTTTGATAGAGGTTGGGAGAGATTCTTCATGGAGTTTTTTTCTGGTGGTTCTTCCTTGTTTTTCAACTGGTAGAGGTTCGGCTTTATATAGGCGGGAAAACCCGATCGAATCACACGCAAATGAGATTCCCACGTCATTAAGATTCTTAGTCAAGACCTACAGAAGATAGCCTTTTGCGCTGGCAAGAAAGAATGATGAGATTCGGTGCGAGACTGAGCTGCTACGCGTTGCAAATTTTCAGATTTGACAAGCAAAGTGTGTACGACACACCTAGTTGTTCCGTGCGGTACAACTAAGTCCATCGTACGGTGGAGTTGGCAAAAATTGAATTTTTCAATAGATGTGTACCGTACGGCACATTAACTCTACCATGCGGTACAGTTAACATGCCAAACTTTGTGGGGCCGCCCCGGGTTCTACCGAACTCCGTTTCACGCGTGGTTGGTACCTTGGAAAGCTCGTTAAGTCTACTTTCTAACCTAAGTAGTTTGGAAGAAAAATAATTTGTACAGAAAAATCTATGATGATTTTACCCTCAGGTGGTCGGAAAAATAATCGTTTTGGTAAAATCCGCATATCTCCCTCATTTCAAAACGGATTGTGACATATTATATATCGATAAAGAGGGTTTTTGATGTACTAGAAGATGGTGTAGAGTAGGGTTTGTTTTGAAGAGATTTTCCTTGGGTTTCGAGTACAAAGAGCATTGTTCCAAAACTTTCGAGGCACATTTTGATTTCTATCATCATAGGGGAGCCGTCCGGCCATGGCTTTAAGGATATTTGGGAGGTCCAAATTGGGGTTTCTACAATTGCCCCTCTTTGACGGAACTTGGATATCATTGCTTCATACGAGTGACGTTAAAGATGGAGACAACTGCAATTTGGGCTTTCCAGAATCCCTAAGCAAACACAAATGCAAGAAAGCATGCAAGCATTTTTGATGCATTGAAATATTGTGACCATTGAAATACAAGCATTTTTGAAGTGACAATTGAAGGCAATCAATTTTTCTCGTCTCCGTATATCGTCAGAAACAACTCTGGGGTATTCGGGAGGTTGTTTTTCACATTCTCATTTTCATCTTTTTAACTTTTTAGTGTTTGGGGGAGAGAAACCAAACCCATTCTCCAAAAATGCATTTTCAAATTTGATGAAAGGACAGCAAAAGTGAAAAGTAGTATGATTTTTTTTTTCATTTTGGTTAACAAAAAAACTTACAGAATATATTCTGCATATATCTCTCAAATAATGCTCATGTTGCAAAATACATTCTGCAAATATCTCTTAAATACTCTTCAAATTCATAATTTATTCTAGCCATAACAAAAAATTTAAAAAATACAAAAAATAAAATGCAAAAAGTAAAAAAATAAGGCTCCAAACCCCCCTCCATCGTTGTGAAATCGGAAGTGGAGGGGCGTTATCAGCCGAACTCAACGGAAGAGAAATAGAGATAGAATAGTGAAGGGCCCACCGCACACGAGCAGGCAAGCAGTCAGTTTTTGGCAGATGAAAGGCAGAGAGGATGGGCACGCGGGAGCGGCTGCCATCACCCCACAGCTCACGTGTGCCGTGTGCGGCTGCCATCACCTCCCGGCTCACGTGCGCTTGTAATGTCCCCAGTCCCACCACTAAACTCTTCGATATTTGTACAATGCACACATGAATTACAGTAAATCACATATCGTCAAGTCATTCTGTATAATCACGGGTGGGAATTTATGACCGATAACACACGGCTCAAATACGATATGAAATTAGCGGGTTAGTGTTGAGTATTTTTTATACAAAACACATAAATGACAAAACCCGAGAACATGATTAATAAACAGGTCGGATTCGGGTTCAACCCGCATAACCCGAGAATAACATGAATTAACCTATTCATCTATTCGTGTCGACACGGTAACCCGAGAATGACACGAATTGTCTTGCATAACCCGAGAATTAATCAAAATTAACCTGCATAACCCGAGAATGACACGAATCAATCGTGTCAATTCATGTCTTGTTCGGGTCTAATTTTGCTAAACAGGTCGTTTCCAAGTTAATCGTGTTAATCCGTGTCGTGTTTGGGTTGACACGATTAACAACAGGTCGGGTTAGAGTTCATTTTTTTTACCGGATTAATTAAGCAGGTCATTTTGACACAAACCCGATTCGATGCGCAACCCTATGAAAAACTTATGGAAAAATATCAGCAAACCCCACCCCCATTAAATGTCCCTACCATTAAATGTCCCTCGAAACAATTCAGCTCAATCGGATACGGGAAAAGAATTTTCCAAAATTCGTAGGACAAGATTACCCGATGTGGGTTCCATAAAAATTACATGTGCATGATCTGTGCCAACATATCTGTTCGCACATGTTTCCCTTAAAGATTAATTAAGTAGTTTATTTTTTAATTTTATTTCAAGTGGAAAGATAATATTCATAATCATAACATTCAAAAAGTCGCAATGAAGAAACACTACATCAATCATTTGACGACCGAAATAATTAAATTAAGCTCAATTCGTAACTATCCAACAAATAGTCTTTATACCTTTTTTTTTTTTAACGGAAAAAGGGTGAGAATGGGCGATCAGCGTAGCAACCCCTCATGGGTATGACCATTGGGGTTTTCAACCCGTTGTGAAATGTCCGGTTGAGCCATACTGTAGTAGCCGAGGGTCAAAGAGACCAGGCGGCTCGAGCCCTGGTGACCATGGGTCAAACCTAGCTCTTGGCTACTGGAACTGACCGGACACCAAGCTAGACGGCTCGAGTGCCCGAATCATCTTGAGCTCGGCTACAGCCTCGGAACGGTCCGCGCCACATTCCTTGAAAGCAATCCCGCCGAGGGGTGGATCCATCAGCACTGGTTAATTCCCTACGGCTGGCCACGATCTGGGACGTGGTGGTGGACGAGGTCCGAGGCCGTCGGCACGGTGGAGGCCACATTGGCACACCTCGCGCCGAACGTTTAGGGGGGCTCGGGGATTCGGCGCGCCGGAGGGGACTGACTAATGGGACTTGACAAGCGGGGTGCTTGAGGAGCCCATCAGTCTAGGCATGCTGCCATCATAGGTTTTACAGAGGTGATGTCAGTAGAAGCGGCGGTGGCGCTCGAGGCACTCATGACTTGCCTGCGTGCTGTGATTGAGACGTGGGAAGCGCGTGAGGTACACCCGAGCTTAGTGAGCAAGTTTCTCCTGGCCTATAAAAGGAGAACTGACTCACTAGGTAAAGTGGGCTTCTTCCTCTTCTTCGACTACATATATTCCAGTCACTTCTTCATTTCCGGCGACTTACTAGACCGTCAGAGTGCCTCGCCGGACTACCTCTGTCCAGGCTAGGCACTCACGCGGGTGTTACTTGTGCAGGCCATCACGGGAGGACCAGAACCCAGACGACCCATTCACCTTCCACCCATCTCTATCCGTTGAGAGGTACACCAAAGGGTTCAGCCGGAGAAACACTCCTCACACATACCTACTGTCTGAATAAGACAGACATCATTACCTAGGTGACTAGCTGGCCAAAGGCCCTTCCTGTAAATCCACACAAGTCTCAGCAATGGCATGGGAAGGGTTCGAACCTGGGGTTGGGAGGTCCATGCACAGGGAGTGAGGGGAATCTTATCCCATTCACTTTGGCTAACTAGGCTACTACCTCAGTGATAATAGTCTTTACATATACTGGTAATAAGTAAATTAACAGTAAAAAGTGTGGAACAACACTACGCTAAATGCTCGTTGCAAATGTTCTCATGTTTATGGTGGAAAAACAAAACACAATACATGATGTGTTTAGTCAGAGGGATCTATTGTAAATAAATATATAGCTGCTTCAAAAATATAAAGCAGTAATAGTTACAAGATTTTAGTTTAGCGGCGACAAAATTGTATGAAAAGTTTATTTTGCAAACAAAATATTACATATATTTATTTTAATTGAGAATTTATTCGACTTAGTCTATTTACTGTATTAAGCTGTATGATCTACTTACATATAAATTTAAGTAATTTTCCAACTGGTTTTATCAGATAAAATCCGAGATCTCAAATGATAAAAGTTTGGAAGAGATTTTATTTTATTTTTTTGTGTGAAATCCATCCCCCTTTTCCATTTTCTTTCCACTTGGGAAGAGATTTTATCATTTGGGGAAACAATGTGATTTTATTACAACTCCATAAAACTTAACTAAAATCAAAATCTCATTTGATCAATTGGCAAACTAGGAATTTGATTTACTCTGGACTTATGCAAATGATCAAGGGCCAAAAATAATAGAATAAATCATAGTATTATATACTTAAAAAGTGTAAATTTTAGTGCAGTTTTTAACTTAGGCGTTCTCCTCAAACCCCAAACTAATAGAGTCGCCTATGATATATCGCGAAAATGTTTTATGGATAGTAGAAATGAGATGACTAGTGTCATATGTCACGCCCAAAAAATTCGAGAACGTTAAATATTATTACAAGAAGAAATAAAATATTATGACAAGTCTCATATGGCGTCTACTGCGCCAAATTACATTATTATCCTCAGGGTGGGGTCTATGACCTCTTCTATCCTCTGCCGGGTCATTTCCCATATCGGCAGCTCCTGCTCCATAGCTCTGCTGGAAGTAGAACTCCTCTTATTCATCTTGGTAGTCTGACACAAGACGTCAGAGTCGCCAGACAACATCGTGGTATTATGCTAAGGTTACACAAGTGCAACACTAGCAATTCTAAAACAATATATGTATGTTTGAAAAATAACCACATGAGTTAACAGAAAATAGTTTTCAAGAAACATATGTGCCAGTGTCGGTGTAAATCTTGCTTGTGCCAGTGTCGATGCAAATCAGAGTTAAGCGCGTGGAGATAAACATGTGTCTCGTATCATCTTTCTTATAAGCATTCTTCTTCAAATTTATCTACCTGTGGACTGCTTCCGACTTCCAGGCCTATAGTCATTTCACTGCACTCATATGACAGTGCTTCCGACCACCGAGCCTACAGCCCATCACTCCAAAGTTATTGGCATTTCGTCCTCATTTCAACTGACAGTTACCAACCTTTCCGCTCGAGATCCTGGCCATCTTATATCAAGGCGCACACTACAAGATATAAGGTTCGTTCACCATGTGTTGTGCAAGCTTAGCCCTAACCACCAAGTTCTCTCCATGAAGTTGGGGCGACGCTCTCGCTGCACTACCTATTCAATTCTAGTCTTTTCAAAACCATTTTCATTCTCATCTCATTTTCATTCTCATCTCGTTTCTCGTGTCACTATTCATCTCAAAAATCATGTCGTGTAATTCTCGTATGGTGTCGTGAATATGTAACGTGTTTTAAAAGCCCTTTTCGTAAAAATACACTTTCCTCGTAATTCGTGTTTCAAATATCAGGGTTTCCTCGTAAAACGTGTTTTACCAAAATTCAATATTTACTCGTAAAATGTGTCTCTTAAAAATATCATTTCTCTTTACACGACCTTCTCTTGACAAATGAAATAGCCAGGAAAGTCCCAGGCCGGGGGGTCGGAATATCCAGTTAATATCACTCATCCCTTTCTAGACAGACTTTCAAGGGTGTTAGCCTTGGGCTATTCCATAGTCTCAAGTTAGTCATAAATCATTTCTCATTTACCAAAAATATTCCACGTAGTCTTATATTTAGAAAATCTTCATTTACCGATAATTCCAACTTAGTAAAAATTGTAAGCCTTCACGTATTTTTCCAAAAATTACTCGGGCATTATAACGACGTAAATTTAAATCTCATTTTTAATTTGGACATTATAATGACTACGTATGTACGAAAAATTATTCTTAGTACTATTGAACAATTTTTTTTTATAAAACTAAACTACTAACTTTAATTCTTAAAATGGGCATTATAACATTACTAAAAATTAAAGTATGTGCTAAAACAAATAGTAGAATATTAGATAAAGTAATTACCTTAATTCCGAGGTTAATCGGAAGCCGAAAAGCTAAACGGTAGACGGACCGAGTAATGACTAAATGCGTCGAAAGGAAAAGTAAGGACTTTTCCTAGAAACGCCAAAGCTACTACCGGAACTACTAAACTAAGATCGAAGGGTGGGTTTAGGGGTGGAGGGTGGCGGCTTGGATGGGTTTTGGATGAGTTTCTTTAAGTTTCAAGAAGAAAACTCAAGAACACTACAAACACTACTAAGAATTACAACTACTACAAAGGTGGTGGATATTGGTGTGAGATTTCAAGTGGGGAGAATGTGGTATTTATAGGCAAGAGTGAAGCCCTCTCCTTCCCTCATATGGCCGGCCCTCTCTCTCCCTCTCTTTCCAAGAAATTTCCCAACATTCAAGGCAAGAATAAAATCTACAATCATTAGATTTTGGGAATATATTCCCTTAGGCTAAATAGGCATGAGGCTATTGATTCAATAGGTTTTGGTACAATAGAATCTACTAGGAAAGTGTACTAAAAATCTAGTGACAATTTACTGTGTAGAAACTTTTATGACAACCTTTATTTTGGGGAGTTTTTGGTACTACTTTTGCACTACATATAGACATGAGGCTGTTAAACGTACCAAATCTATAGGTTTATTCCCAAAATCTAGGGAGAATCTTAGAAAATCTAAGGTGAATCCTATGGGATTCTCATTGATGAGGGAATAAGAATCTCACGATGTGGGGAGATTTGGTTGTACCAAATAGATACACAATAAGTGCATCAATTCAACACATGCCAATTAGGCAATTGCTAGGTAATTTCTCTCTCTCTCTCTCTCCACAAAATCTACACAATCACTCTTAGACTAGGCATGATGCAAGCATGGTGATGTAAGTGTGGTGAGGTAAGCATGGTGACATAACCAAGGTGACATAGGGTTAAGGTTTGTGTAGGAGGAAGTATGGTGGGATTTTGTGTAGTCCTTGGCATGTGCATGTAGTCATGCGTGGAGATGTACTAATTAAAATAATCGATTGGCAATTAAAATAAATTTCCAAATGTAAAATTATAATTATTGCATTTAAATTTGAAATTTTTATTTATGAAAATTTCGGTTGTTATACCATATACCATGGTATTTTATAATATTCCATACAATTATATACTTACTCTGTTCCATTTTATTGGTCCCTCATTGTGAAACCAACTTTTTAAGGGAACATAATTAAACGTTGTACTTTTTGTTCACTTTCCAACTTTGCCCCTTCATGGGATGTGTTTTGAAATTCTAAGTTGTTACTTTTTTGGAAACTATTAAAAGTGGACCATTTTTTTGGGATATCCAAAAATGGAATAGTGGACAACTTTGCGGGACGAAGGGAGTATATAACATACAGTTTTATGAAACTTTGGAGCAAGCGTTTTCTGATATATTTTTTTCCTGATTGATGAGGACTCTTAAAAATATGTTTTAAACACATTGAAAGCTTCGGATAATCAAACTCGATCGGCAGAGGGGAGGTTCGCATACATAAATATAGGAAGAGCTTCCCATCCAAACCACAAAATCTGGACCTAACGTTCAGACTCCACTTTTTGGAACTAATTTTAACGACCCGACCCGTTAGATGTGTTTAAAACTTTTTTTTAAGGTCCAACACGAGGATTCTTCAAAAAAAAAATACCAGGAAGAGCTTGATCTAATCGGTTTTCGATAAAACTGTACATTTACTCATTCTATGAAAAACTGATCCAATCAAGCCCTTCCCGGTATTTTTATTTTTGACGAATACGTCTTAAACACATCTAACGGTTCAAAAAAATCATCAAAATTTGATCCAAAAAGTGGGGTCCGGATGATATATATATTTCAGGATCTAGTTCACAACTTTAAAATGCAAACTCCGTCCACACCTTCACTTTCCTGGTCAAATTTTCATGATCCGAACCCTCCAATGTGTGTAAAATGTATTTTTAAGGGTCCACGCGAGAAATCACCAAAACAAATGACCAAAAAGGGCTTGATCCGACCAGTTTTTCATAAAAATGCATATGTACAAATCTTTTGAGAAACTGCTCAGATCAAACCCTTCCTGGTCTTTTTTTTTTTTTTGGTTGATTTCTCATAAGGATCCTTAAAAATATTTTTTAAATGCATTGGATGGTTCGGATCAGGAAAATTTGATCGGGAAAGTGAAGGTGTGGACGGAATTCACATTTTAAGGGTGTGGACTGGATTCGTGGTGTATATAAATATGGGGTTGGTTCCGCTAGCACAACGTTTAACACAACATCTCTGCCATTAAAATGGATGGCTGAGATTAGAATATTAAAGTTGCACACACTCTCTCCTTTTTCTCCATCTCACCTTCTCTCTCTCTCTCTCTCTCTCTCTCTCTCTCTCTCTCCTCACATCACGCATGGCAACACCCCTTTCCACCCCCTTATGTCACGCCCTCAAATTTAAAAGATAAATACACCATAAATTCACGTGGAAAGTCAACCAAATCCATAGTCCAAGTCAAAGTTCAAGTTCACCTTACAAAGTCAAGGTCATACATCCATAATAGTCAATGGGTACCCGTACCCCAAATATAATGTAATAAGTCTTAAATGTTATTACAATACCGAAGTCAAAAGATAAGACTTTAATGAAGTTACAAAATCAACTCTTTCAAAAATATAAAGTCTCAAGACGATAAAATAACTCCTCCGTTTATGTTTCCACACTTCAAGCAATCCACATCATGCTCCTTGCGGGGTACCTAAAATTGTTAGGGTGAGCTCACTAGCCCAGTTGAGAAAAACGATGATGACCACAAGAGGGTGCTTACGGATTTACTAGAGTCAAATGTAATGGATATAAACACATATGTCGCAAGATTTCATCACTTTCACCCAATCGTACCTGACACGTACCCGAAACGTATCCCACATCTCACATGTGTTAAATTCACTCAACTTATGGTGTTGTCAATTCTTTTATAGTTATGAGTTTTAAAAATTCCTAGCGACACGTCCATAGGACGACCCTAGTATCATTCCGGGCTTCTTGTGACCCCGTATAGTCTTCCCCTTGGCCGATGTATATTCCTAGTGACACGTCCATAGGACAACCCTAGTATCATTTCAGGCGTCTTACGACCCTGTATACATCATTTCAATAACTCATTTTCAATTAAAGTTCATCAAACTTTCTTACGCGTTATAACACACGTCCCAAGTTATCACTAAATTGGTGTCACTATTCCTTATCCGACATAAGAATGTGTCAAGTGATTGTTGTTCCAAATCAAAGTTTAAGTCTCTAGGTATCAATATCAGGAAACTGGGGTATCAATAACAAACTCTTTGAACAATTTTAAAAAAAGACAGAATCTCTGGGTATCAATTCCCCAAATCTCCCACTCAGCAAAACAAAAAAAGGATCAGAGCTACTGGGTATCAATATCCCAGATCTAGGTATCAATACCCAGCCCACTAAAGGCAAAAAATTTACAAACTTGGTGGGTACAATACCCCAGAATCTGGGTATCAATACCCAACCCACAACAAGTAAACTTTTGGAATGATTTTTAGGCACGAAAACCGAGGTTGAACCGATCAAGGAGTGCATAAATCAACTCATGGCCATCCAATGGAGGAATATATCAACTAATTCAAACGAATATCAAGTAGGTTTCTGCAAACCAAGAGAAACAAATCACTAGTAAATGGGTTTCAAAGAGGGTTTCCATAAACCAAGAGGAATAAATCACTTGTGAGAGCAATACACACACTATACATTCAAATACACTTAGGAGAGGTAGAAATTTCCCTACCTCAAGGTGGTTAAGCTTCAAATCAAGTGTTGAACAAAACCCTAACTTCAAATCTTGTAGCTCTCCTAAGAACAAGTCTCCATACCCAATGCAAGCAAGATTCCAACTCCAAAAGCAAGAGAAATGATGGATCTATGAAGGTTTGGTGGGGATGTTAAGGGTTTGTGTGAAATTTGTGGAGGAAAAGAAGAAAGAATTGGAGGAGAAGAGAGAGAGAGAGAGATCGTATGGCCGGCCAAGAGACGGGGGGCGGGAAATGTGATTGCTCTCTCCTCTTACACACCATTTATACCTTATTTCAAATAATTACACAACCCCCCCCCCCGGTGTTGACTTGTGTATTGTAAAAAGGCCAAAATTCACTTTATAACATCCAAGAACCCATAATATAGCATTTTAAACAATTCCTCACAATTTTCCAACTTTATTTTCGGAAAAATATTTAAAATTACGGGTCTTTACACCTTACCTCCCCACTCCATCTCTCGCGTGTCTCTTTTTCTCCATCGACTTGGCGGTTGTCTGATTCAACCCACAATCGCAACCGTTGGAAATCTAAACACAAATTAATTCACACGAAGTACTGGAAAAACTATAAAAATGGGAAATTTGCAAACCAAGATAAAAGGCAAGCCCAGTTTGTTAGATATGTTATCAAATTGTGGATGCCAGAATGGGCTCTGCAAACAACGTAGTTTCACCATTAGATAAGAGTTATTTTCAAACTCAAATTATAAAACTATGCAATTTAAAAGCCCTCGTTTTTTTTTTTTGGTAAAGCCCCCAATTCGCTCTCTTGTCCAACCACATTCATTAATTTAATATTGATACCAGGGGGTTACAGAAGAGAATTAGGGATCTAGTAGACGATTTGAACGTAAGGACATTGGGGAGAGAGAGAGAGAGCTATGTGGTTTGTTGGAGAGGGAATCGTCGGAAATGTGGATGGCCGGAGTTGGGGTCAGTCAGAGATGGATGTGCTGGAGTGGCTGAAATGGCAGGTCCTGTTGTGGTGAGGGAGTGAGGGAGAGAGAGAAAGAGAGATCAGGTGAAAGGGATAATTTGGTCTTTTTGTTCACTCGGATTAGTTATCCTAACGTGGGGGTGGTGGTTTTAGATACAACCCTTGGAGTGGGATAAACTATCCTTCCCTCCCTTCTCTCCCTTCCTTATCCCCTAACAAACACCATTCTTCATTATCCCACCCCTCCTTTATTCTTATCCCCTCAACCAATAGACCCTTATATTGTGAGTAGTTGACAATGATTTAAGATAGTACTAGTCGTGGTGTGCAAAAGTTGACCGAAACCTTAGTTATAAAAAAATATAAGGCTTATTTGCTCATATGTTATTGATAAAGCAGTTTCCGGGGTGGCTCGATGGACGACCTTCAAAACAAGAAAGACTAGGGACATCGGTGTGGTGTTAGCCAACCAGCCTCCGATGCCTAAGTCAGTGGACTTGGAGAGAGAGAATATCACTCAAGAAAATTAGGTATACTAGAGCAACATAATGAATTATTGGCATTAGAGTTGCTTTATATAGGCATTCGTAGGACTAAGAGTCTTAACTCCTAGGTAGCCGGACCAATCCCTTGGACTTCTTATCAATCTAGGCCTCCCAATTCCGTTTGGACTTAGTCTCCTAATGGTTTTTGGACTCTAAGGGATAAGCTTCATAAACCCTTTTGGCTTATCTTTTTACGACGTATCTCTATTTATTAGGCGTTGAGTCCTCTTGGGACTCAAGGCCTTGTTAGGATTACTAAAAAATATGTTTGCTCATGTCACGAGGTATGGCCGAGGTGACCATATTTGGCTAAGCTGACATCATGTGGTCAATTTGTCCTTATCAGCTACCGAACTACGTTATTTGTTTGTATTTATTTAATAGAAGTAAATAACTAGTGATTCCTATCCGTAGAAGTTTCATGTAACAACTCTAAGACCAATTCCATAAAATAAGAAAAAAAATCCTAAAAACGAAAAAGTACAAGCACCTCACAACATGCAATGTGGAATTGGTCTTAGGGAGCTAATTTGTCTCTCTCCATGTCCTTTGTGTTTCATTCATAAAATATGGGTATCTTAAATATCAATTCGGAGAGATAAACACGTGGGAGTAGTACTTAATTTATAATGTATTTTTAAACCTATTATTGCACTTTGTCTTTCAATAGTGATTGTGAAAAACTATGGCCGGTCCAAAAAGAACAATGATCGACGGTGCTCTTTTTGAAACCAAATAATTTTTTCGTGAATAACATTTTGATCAAGGTTTATAATTCCAAAACATATTAAATTAATACCGCACCCTCGCTTTTAGAGGGTATAAAGTTTTATATTATCTCGGAATATATATTTTCCATCACACAAGTAGAGATCGGGTTAAGGTATCGTTAAATTCATACTTTTGGGCATGGAAATATAATGCGAAGAATAATAGTTTAGACAAAAAATAATAATGAAAATACCAAATATGTCATAATATTCTAAAAACCGTCCAACACCCACGAGGTTGGCATTATGTACAAAAAATCCCCATCCACCCAAGAGAAACGATTCCCTCCTCAATGATGTTTGTACTTCCATTTCGACTAGGTAAGCTTCATCCGCTGGTGGACTGCAGTTGATTGTTAATTGAACTAACACATATTGATGACCTCACCTCTGAAGTTTATAAAATACCGATTTCAGTCCTACATAACCTTATCCATGTGGTATTCTCTCTCCCTCTCTCTCTCTCATCCTTAATTTCTAACATGAGTTTCATGTTATTACTCTATCTGTTCCGATTGAAGAGTCCAAGCTTCCATTTTGCATTGTTCTTTAATAAGTATTCAGTTTGTAAATTACAGTTAATAGGTAAAAGTTGATATATTTTTCCATTTGCCCTTGAAACTAGATTTCATTTGAAAAATTAATAGGTAAAAGTGTAATGATGATGTCTTCATAGATAGTAATTATGGAAAATTATACTTTTAAAATGTAATGATGATGTCTCCATAACAAATTGGATTTACAAAGTGATACACTTAAATAAAGGGCGGAGGGAGTAATTAGCTTTTCTTAATGTCCATAGCAATCGTAATTATCTTTTAAAATATACAAACTTGAATAAATAATTGTTTCTTCATAACATTTGTTGCTTTAAATATTCACTTTATCGTGAATTCTATGGGACAAGAATTTCAGTTTTAAAATACAACAATGATATTTTTTTCCTCTATGGATTGGTGTGCAACAAAATATCATAGTTGCATTTTAAAACAGTTTAATTTGTTCGAGAAAAGTTATTTACATGGATATAGCCAAAGATCTTGTTGAACACTCATATTTCGCAATTTAATTTACATGATCGATCAATGTGCAGGTAGTAAAAAGTTTTGCGTTAATAATTTTACACACAAATGTATCTTATTGGAGGTAAAAATAAATATTTCCTCCGTTCCAAAATAACAGTCTACTACGAAAAGTCGTGTCATTTTTCAAATAAAAAAATGAAGTACTTCCGCATATCATTTTTTGAATTTGTTCGCACTGAATTAAAATACTCTCGTCGAGTACTTCGGTACAAATTTGTTTGAAAAATGATACACGGAAGTACTTCGTTTTTTTATTTGAAAAAGGACAAGAGAGAGAAAGTGGGGATATTATTAAGGAACGGAGGGAGTAAATAAATACACTCAAAAGATTCTTTGGATATTTAGTCTATTATTAAGAAGAGTTAATTAATGATTAGGGCAAAGTTGGTAGTAAGAGAGATGAAAGAAAATGAGAGAACAGTACAAATAGTACTATAAAATTACAGAGTGCTGAAATTGATACTTAGTAAATTTCAGAGATGTTATTAGATTTTGTAAGTTGACTTAACGAATGAAGCTAACTGAAATAAAGATGCGAGCCTTAGTAGGGAGGGGAGGGGAGGGGAGGGAAGAATCATTTCCCATAGGTGGAGGGAGATTTTGTACATAATGCAACCCCAGGGGTGTAAGTGAAATTTAGCTATAAAAAAAACTCTATAGTGGAAAGAGAGGTGAAACTTTCTTTGGAGTGGATCGTGTATTAGTGGGGGTGTGGGAGGGTCCCACCATATCGGAGCGTGAGTTGGCCACGTGATTTGGGAGGCGGGCGATGTGGTAGGCAGAGAGCATTTTTAATCACGTTATGCTTCCCGCATTCCTCGGTCTATACTATACTAGCTGTTACGTGTCCACACGCCATACAAAAGTCAATTTTTCCACTCCTCTCCTCATTTTTTTTTATTTTTTATTTTTGTTAATTTATGGGAGGATAGCACTTATATATTTATTATTATATATCCTAAAGACACCCAAGAATTATAATTAACTGATCCCTAAGCAGATACCCTTTTGATGAATAGAGAATGTCCATCTTACAACATCTACATGGAAGTTTCACTTAAATACCCATGTCTACTTTTTCCCTTTTCTTTATTAGGTACAAATTCAAATTTAATGTTTATTTTTCCTTCTTTTTTTATACGTTTTCCTATAATCACGATTTTAGGTATTTTTCTTTTCCCTTTAATGCCTCACATGATCTAATGTCCAAACTTGGCACATAATAGTAGTAATGTTAATATGAATTTTTACCTTTTGTTACGAAATAATGCGACAGTATCTAAACACGATAATTATTTAGTTCATTGATCCGAGATGAATAATTACACGTGCCAAAAATTATTCATGGAAAAACTCTTCATTACTCCCTCCGTCCCCATTTTATGGTTCCTTTTGGGAATTCCAATTAAATAAGGGAACACAATCATTGTATTTTTCAAAATCTACTTTTCTCATTTTATCCAATCATTACATTTTCTTACTTTTTTAGTAGTACTAATTTCAAAAGGAGGGGTAAAAGAGAGAATTCATTACATATTGCCCATTTAGTTTTGAAATGAGACAATTTTTTGGGGACAATAAAAAGTACAAACTGAGACTATAAAATGGGGACGGAGGGAGTAACATTCTCGTGTAAATAAAAGAAAGGATAAGAAAGAATAAGCCTCCTTATCTAGTTATCTAGGTGAGTGGTAGAACACTAGCTACTAGCTAGCTAGTACCCTAGTGAGTGACATGATAGCATTGGCGTTGTGACTAATAAAAAGATTAGCAAAATAAATAATATTGCGAAAAGGCAAGTACACCTTCCGTTCATGAACCTATGTGCTGTCTCTACGTAATCTTGATGTTTATTTAAGGAAAATGATAACGTGTGCCAAATAGGCATACGTTAAGGTTGAAAAAGTATATTGAAATATGTGAAAGTGTATTGAAAAGTGTAAAAGATATATTGAAATGTGTGTTTTGTTTATTTGTTTGTGTACTTAACGTGTGCTTGTTTGTGTGCTTAATGTGTGTCTATTAGACACATATTAGCAAAACCCTTATTTTAATTAATCTTTTGTGGGAGTGGTGCAGTGGTTTGATTTGATGAGATTGAATAAATTAGGGACTAAAATCAAATCTATTCTACTAATTTTCTAGTATGAACTTTTTACTTTCTTTTTGGGTATTCAAATATGTTCTCTTCCTATACAGCCTAGTGATTTATTTCGAGGGATTAGATTTCAATTAGGTCATGATTGGTTGATGACTATCACATATCCAAATTATGGATTTTTTTTTGGTAAAAGGAATTATGGAATTTTACAATGGAGAAGAAATTAAAACCCATTCAAAAGTATTGTCAGGCCTTGTTTTTCAAATGATTTTAGCAATTCACTTGCTAAAATCAACCACGATGTAAGCAAATGAGTTCACCAAATCATCGTTGATTTTAGCACTTGGTGAACTCATTTGCTAAAATCAACAAATGGATTGCTAAAATCTTTTTGGCAAACCCATAGTTCACACTTTTTTTATTATTTAAAGAGAGCTAGGATTTGCTAAGGTAGCAGATTCATGATTAATAGGAGACAGTGATTTGAGCTCACATTTATGTGTACGTAGTTGTAACTCTTACCGAAGTACCGAACCTTTTAATGAAATCTCTATATTTTCCGTATGGCTTTAATGAATAAAATTTCTGATATTAAAATAAATATTACAGTCTCTTCATCTATTAAATGTTGTTTCTATCGACAAAAAACGAAAACGCAAAAGAAAAGAAACCCACTAAAAATTATGAAAAAGATGGATTTTTTGGGGGGCATCTGGTTTGATTGTTTGTTTGTTTCAAGTTTGGAGCAGTTGGGGTGTCCAAAGTACTGGGTCTCCTGTGTGTCCTTTTGTTGTATTGCACGTGAGTTGCGGGGTCAAACTCACGTGGATTCATCTGCTGTGACGACACGACAAACCGAAAAACAATGAAAATTGCTGTTTGATAGAGCCGTGTTTGTTTGGGTTTTCGGAACTGGGTTTCGAAAACCCTCCCTTGTTTGGTTTTTTAATAGGTTTTCTGCCCTTTTATTTTTTGAAGGGTTGGTTTTGAGAACCGATTCTCAAAAACCTTTCCAAACAAGGTGCTAGTATCCATATACTCAGCATATTGATCATCTCATACCTCGGAGAGACCCACTGTAAAATTATACTCCCTCCGTCCGAATTTGTTGGTCTATTTTGGGGATTCCAACTTTTTTTTCCACTACTTTTTGTGTAAAGTTTCCATATTTTACTCTTTAACTTTTGGAAATGGACAAACATTTTCGGACTTGAAAAAGTATGTTTGTAGACCAACAAATTCGGACGGAAGGAGTAATAAAAGATGCATGCATTGCAAGTCATTGACCGGTTTAAAAAGAAAATTAGTTAAAATACGCGTAAGGCGGTCCGAACTCTCCTTATACCGTCAAAAAAATGAGCAATATATGACCTTTTCTTTTGCCCCTCAAAGAAAACCCGAAAACCTTTTTGAGGACCACTTTAAACTGCATGTGCAATACTATCTAGCAACTATGACGAGGGACCGATCTACAACTTACATGTGTTGAACGTAAAATTTCACACAAATTCAGAAGCCCCAAAATAATTAATAAGTTCAAAACATAATTAATAAGTTCAAAAACAAGTTTTGAACTTAAGCCTTATACAACCAGTCAGTGACTCACTATCGCTATAATACACTGTAGTCACGATTTCTTCTACAAAAGTTCTGAATTATCACTTCAATTTTAGTCTTAAAAAATTAAGGGCAAATTAAAGTACTTTAAAAATCTCAGGGTCTCAGCTTTGTAAATTGTAACACATTAAATATTAAACTTTCAATTGCTATATTTAAAACCCCTAAGCTTTCTTTTTTATTACAATCGTCAACATCCGTTAATGCTCCGTCTACTTTAAAATTAAAAAAGGCCCACCTTTTTGTACTAGTTTATTCAATACCCGGGGAATGATATCAAAAGGAGAAAAGCATTCAAGAAAGGAACTTCCAACCCTAGATCTTGAATATGATGCTCAAGTGACCACAAGCAAATAAATGAAGAGTTTGTTTGGGTGGGTAAAAAATGAGGGCATTGGAGTCTGGAAGAAGCTTCTAGACTTGGGATTTTCCGTCATGTCAATAATCCTCGACGGATCTTAACGGATGGTGGGATTGTCTTTGTTTGGAAAATGTAGGGTAATAAATAATCCAATTAAAAATCCAGGGTTTAATATATTATAAGAGTGAAACCTTGGTGTTTCTTACGTAATACACATTGTACAAAAAGGTGAAGCGGCTCTACACTAGATTGAGGGGATTCAAGTGATGTTAACCCACTGGGATAAAAAAAAAATGCACTAAATTTTGTGTTTTTACATATAAATTAAATTTGATTTTTCTTTAATATTGTTGGCACTGAGTTAATTATATGTAACCAACTAAAAAAAGAAATTACCTAAATTTGAAAGTAAATAGGTAATTTAAGTCAACAAAACAAAATAAACTATGCCAAATAAATTTTCAACCAAAATAAATAAGTTTATTAGAGATCGGTTACAAAAAAAAGGAAAAAAAAAAAATCTTGCAGCTGGCCCTAAAAATTAAGGTGGACTTGATGTCCCACATTATATAATTAAGATCAACTAATGAATATTGAGATTCTTTTAATCCTTCCTGTAAGACTGATAATGAGTGAATGAGATTAAAGCTGACAAAAAAGTCTTCGGCTACTAATAAATGATATATTTCCAACGTGATGGTGTCCAAGCCGCCACACCTCTGTATTGCATACAAATTAAGTAAAGCAAAACCTATTTTTAATTTAGGGTTCACATGCATTTCCAAAGTGTAGGTCACATGATTCGACATGGGCATAATTTCTCTTATTTTTCTAGGTATTCTTCCTACTAACTGCAGTGCATGTTCCAGCAATTAAATTATGACAAACACACCTTGGATATGTCATAATTGATTATTCAAAAACTAGTTTTTATCAATTTTTAGGTTACAAAAAAAGATTAGGGTTAGCAATTAGAACCTGCTTAAATAATGATATGGAGACGCATTGACTATTGAGCAAGCGCTATCGACTCTCTCGTGCGGTCAATTTAAACAGTGACTTTGCTCCGGTTTTAAATGAATCCTTTGTTAGTGGACAATCGAATGACATAAATTGAGGTGTATGTAAGCTGGTCCAGAGACCATGAGTTATCAAACACTAAGAAAGCCATGCTTGCGTTGTGACTTTGTTAAGTATTTATTTATTTAATAAAAGTAAAGTTTAAACAATCTTATGTATTGTCATGCCAAGCTGTTTGGTTGGAAGTATGCACCGCATTGTGAATGGTTTGCTGTGATTATTGGAGCTAAACAATTAAAGCAATTATATTTATATTTATTCCTTCGCATTGGCTTTGTTTATTAAGAGTACTCATGATTGACACCTTTAGATTATTATATGGAAGTGGTATATATACATGCATCAAATGATACGTTAAATACTTGTTGTCTTTTGTTCCATTTTTTCTTTTTTTAATTTAGAGTTCTCAATATCTTAATTATTCTGAGATTAATATTGAAGGTATTTTAGTAATTCTTTTAGTTCTGAAACCCGACCAATATATATTAACGCTAAATTCAATGTGTCTTTGTAACTTAACCTCATTATTTAAAAAAAAAAAATACTGTACCCACAAAAATGACATATTCCGAGTCTTAAATGTAATTATTCTAGTGAACTTCTTAAATCTATAGTTGTATATGTTTTTATTTAAGGTGGTGATAATGTCAAATCGTTTTCGTTAATGTCAAAATTCAAGTGCATAAAAATCTTATACTCTTTCACATGGTACAAGTCATCATGGCCGATCTACACTTCATCATCGGCCAAAATCAATTTAAGCCAACAAAATCAAGTCAATTTCTATATTGATTTAATTTTAGCGGTGTCGTTTTGAAAAAGTATGGTTAGTAATTTGAGAACTGTGAAAATTATTGTGCATTATTTATTGCCAATTAATAAGTAGTATATACTAGTATATAATATAGTAGTCATCATCGGACGATCTACACTTCATGACTTACTACTTTATTCGATGTAATAAACTTTAAGGCCCTATTCCGCTAATTCAAAAAAATAAAAAAATCAGCTTATTCCTAAAATCGAGGCAGTCACTCTCTCATAATACATCACATAAAAAGTCGTGAAAAACCAAAAAACTAAAAAACTCTCTTAGCGGGTGTTCCGCTGAAAAAAAACTGGTTTTGTTTTAACTCAAAAAACCATTCTATTCCACTAATAAAAAACTCTCCAAAAAAACTGGTTTTGTTTTAACTCTAAAACCACTCTATTCCACTAAACCTTTTTTTTGGTTTATTCATTTTGTCTTTATTCAAAAAAAATTCGCAAATGTTAGTTTTGCATCAAATTTTTGTAGTTTATTGGTTCCTCTCGACGAGATAAATCTAAAGAGTATAAAATCATAGTCAAAACTAATTTTTTTTTAATAAAACCAAAAATACGTGGTTTATTGGTTTAATTTTGGCTTTATTCAAAAAATAATTAATTTTCACTATAATTTCATACTTGTTAGATGCAATTTTTTTTTGACAAAAAATTGACACAAAACTAATAAATGTAAATTTTTTTTTGAATAAAGACAAAACGAATAAACCAAAAAACCAACATTTTAGTGGAACAAGTTGTAGATTTAAACTACAACTAAAGGTCTAAAAAACTAAAAAGTGGAACACCCATAAATATGTCCATATATACATCAATGCATATGGGGTGCATGTAGATTGTTGGTAATATAATGGAGTATGTATATTTTTTAGAGAGATAAAAAAGAATCTGGAGAGCACATGGGGGGGG
>JAXBDA010005728.1:0-23355 GCA_036023075.1 Gaultheria prostrata
AGGCTCACTCCAGCCTTTGTAGTTTGAAATTGTATCCCATGTTTCGGCTGTGGAAGAAACATCATTGATGCATTTTGGTGTGTATCTATTCCCTCTTCCTAGATGATATAGAAACACTTATTTGAACTTTATTTTACCGTCGTCAATCTATTAGTTAGTCTATCCTATATTAGTATTCCATTCCACTATAATCAGTTTGGCCATCCCCATTTTTCCTTTTGTTTTTCTTTTCGTTTCTTCCATGGGATATGCCTCTTGTAGGCTGTATATTTGGTTTGCATTTTTCTATTTCAAGCAGATTTTCCCAAAAAATAAAAAAAGTCATGTTATTATTAATTTTTAAAAAAAAAAAATATAGTCATTTTATTATTATTATTCAAGCAATGAAAAAAAAGAAATATAAAAATATAGTCATTTTATTATTATTTTAGAAAAATTAAATAAAGATTAAAAATAAAAATAAAAAAATAATTAATTATAAATTTCAAGAATTCTGAAACTTGTTTTGGAAATATTTTTCAGAATAGTGAAACGAACATGAATTCTGAGAAGAGTTCAAAGCTATGTTTTTGAGATATTTTCAGAATTATGGTCCAAAATCTGCAAACGAACAGAGCTAGTGAAATGTTTGAGGGAAATAGGACGCGCCTCTCTTTTTTCTCCGGCCCCGTACGTAATTGAAGGCTTTTCCGGGGTTTTTTAAAAAACGCTGGGAAGGAAATGCGGGGAAAGCACATATTTGTTGTAGTGAATTGACGTGGTTTTGGAACAGTCCACAATTTGGTTCATGAAATTTACGGAGTATCGATCCATTTACAGACCATATCTATTGAAAGCTAAGATATTTTTTAGCACCGAACTGATCACTAGGTATGAATATTAATTTCGTGACCTTTGAGAACCCATTTTTTGGTTCTGGAAGCAAAATTAGTTCGGATAGTCCATAAAGTGGTTCATGGACCCGGTTTTTGTAGCAAATTCAGAGAGCAAGTTCAACAGATTCGGTACTTCAATTTAAACTACCATATAAAGAGAAGCCTGAAAGCAAATTGAAGAAGAGAAAGTAGTAGCAAACGTTAAAAAGGACATACCAAGTAGTGGGACAAGATTTTTGTGACGGAGACGATTGATGATGGTGAGCTCGGCCAAGAAGTCATTCAGACCCGTTTCCCTAGTAAACCACTTGATAGCCACCTCCAGATTTTCATCCTGCAGGTGGCCTCGACTCGATAGATAAACTAGACTGAAACCACCTCACCTTGGCCCAATTTGTTCTTCTCATCGAAGTTGTTGGTCGCCTTCTCCAAATCCTTGAACTGGAACACTCTCGGAGTTCCTGGCAATCTCTTCAATGCCCTTTAGTAAGACGTTGGAATTAGAATGTGCCATCGACCGCTTCTTGCATAGGTAATAATAGACAGTCATTGCTGCCCCCACCATAAGCAGTACTGGAATCCCGACCCCGACTACAACAAGAATCTTTTTCCGTGGAGAATGATTGTCCTCTGGCTCCAGAGCATCCACCGTGAAACTGAGGATTACAATGTTCCAGTAGTTGTGACGTGAGAGAAAACTAAATTCCACATGGGGGTGCGTGTCCATAAATATAAGCATATTAAATTAGGCCTTTCGGCCCGGCCCATTCCAAGTTCAATCGGGCTCCATTCAAATTCAAATCTGTAAAAAAAAAGTGGTACTCTTTCCTGTCGAATAGAAAAATGATTTTTGCATTCTATTATTTCTTTTAAATATAACTAGGTAGTAGGCAATATAACTAGGTAGTAGGCAACGTGCTCGCACGATGTAAATGATTGTAATGTTTGTCCGCTAGTAAAAATTAAAGATATGCATGCTATGTATTTTTTTACTTAGTTCAACGGGTTTAGAAATGATATTTTCTCATCTATATAAATAAAACAGTTTAACAATGACAAAACACAAATACAATTGGGGACTAAAGAGCAAAAAAATAAAGCCTAAAGGGAATTCTGTTATATTCACCATAAAAGCAAAACGGACAGCTGAGATTGAAATTGGGGACAAAATTGAGTAAAGCCATGGCAATTGGCATTGCCAATATACTGCCCTCGGGTCTGGATACACTCCCAAATTTTGCTTTTCAGTGTTTATGTGCTTACATATTTTAAAATAAAACAACGACTTCAACATGCGAGATACACTTTTGAACCCTAAATCTACACTTATTTAAAAATACGTCTTCCTTCCCAAAAGTTAATCCACTACAAAAGTTAATGTCATTTTCTGATAAAAATGAAAATAATTATGTGCATAAACTTTAAAAAAAAATTGACACCAAAGTAAAGGGTTCGTTGAAAGGATTGAACGAAAATACTTTTACTCCCTCCATCCCAATTTTATAGTCCTAGTTGACACTTTTTGTCGTCCCAAAAGTATTGTCTCATTTCAAAACTAAATGGGTAATTGTTAAGGAATTTCCTCTTATACCCTTATCTTTTGAAATTAAAGATAATAAAAAAGTAAGAAAGTGTAATGATTGAAGGGTAAAATAAGGAAAACATATTTTCAAAAGTATAATGATTATGTCCCTTTATTAAGTTGGAATCCCAAAAAGGACTATAAAATCGGGACGGAGGGAGTATTTTTTATTTAAAAATTGCACGTGTTTCTGTAATGAAATATAATTTTGCAATAGTAACTACATTTTGCACATGCAAAGAAGGCCCAACTAGGAAAAAACACTCTTTAGTTGGAAATGAGATCCTAAATTACTATGCCCAAGATGTTTGAAGGCCATAAACCCAGTCGTCAATAACACCCCGTACAATTTAAAATTAAACAACAATAATACTCCCTCCGTCCCTTTTTAAATGTGTACAATGGGAATACGTGCATTTTCAAACCCCTAAAAAATATATTTTTTTATACAATTTTATGTCTTTCTTTACACCAAATTAAAGTGCTCAAAGATTACTTTAATTTGATGCAAAAAAATTTCAAAATTTTTGAGTAGAAATACATTTTTTTACGTCCTAAAAAATACACGTTTCCCAAAGCACACATTTAAAAAGGGACAGAGGGAGTAGAATAATTAAACAACAAGAAGCAAGGAGATGGTAGTGATGGTTCTCTGGCGAAGCAAGGAGATGGTGGGAGCAATTCAAAGATGAATCAGATCAATTGGTTGGACGGCCTTGCTGCCACAGGTGTTCTTCATCATTTTTTGTGGTTAGCCAAGAGTCGGGGGTCATATTTCTTCATATCAACCTGCTAGGCAGCAGTTTCCTACGTGTGATTTGTGTGATTCTCTCTCTTATTAGGCAATCCATTAACAACAAAGTTGCTCATGTTATCGCTAACAAATGTTCAGTTGATATGGAGCCTAGTCTCTTTACTGAATCCCCTCCGTTTTGATTACATAGTCCTTTGCTAAAGGACGAGCATTCCTATTGATATACTTTTTGACTAATTTATAATATCAACAGTCATCGTTTTGAAAAAAAGGAAAAGAAAAAAGTACTCAATTTGTCCAAATTGTTTGTTCGGTCCGCAAAACGAGAATTTGGAAATAATGCAAAATTTACTAGATATCAACAAATACTTTTAATTTATGAAAAAAATTTGAAAATTTTCTTTTAAAAGACTTAGACTCCGTTTGTTTCGGGCGGAAAATATTTTCTGGAAAACATTTTCCATGGAATTTTTTTCCTAGAAAATAAAACGTTTTCTAGTGTTTGGTTATGATATGAAAATGTTTTCTGGAAAACGTTTTCTGGTGTTTGGTTGACATGAAAAATCACTAATTGACAAACTAACCAAAATATCTTTATAAAAATAGAAATGGTACCCATACTAAATGATAAAAAAATCCAACATGACCTATGCAAATGACAGAAATACCCTCGTAGTATAGAAACAAAATCCAAGAGAACTCAAACAATAGACAAAGAATATGTTCCTCTCACATGTCTTAACAAACATAAACACTCCTAACAAATATAATTCATCAACCGAAAAAACTATCTATTCCTCCTAGCAATATAATTTGTGCCCACATGGCATCACTAATCTCATCCCTTTTGCTAACCCATTCTCTATTCTCTTCTTGAACTTCCCTTTGTGTTTGTTGGACTCTAGGATTTGGATTTCTAGCCATCTCATCATTTACTTTTTTCATAATAGCATCCATAGGATCTACCCCCTTTACATAATTGTGAATGACGCAGCATCCTAAGACCACATCTACTTGTGTCTTGAAGGACCAAAACGGTCTTTTAAGACTACAAGACTGTTCCTATAGGTCTCTCTTTCAAACTTTCGATTGATATGAGGTGCTCGAGGTATATAACTTTGAGATGTACCATCTTTTAAGACTACAAGACCCACAACCGTGATGGTTGTGGCTACTCCCATGATTGCTGCTTCAATTGGTTTGTTAGCCATCTGTCATATACCCAAACATGCTTAAGAATTGAATTCAAGGCAGATAACAAATAGAAACATATTGCAGATAACAAAAATGTTGTAATTCTACTAGGAACGTCTAACAACCAAGGCAGCACCCTTTCTCACTTACAAGCATGCCCCATTGTTTATTGCATGTTGGAAGATTGCTAACCTTGTAATACCCCATCATTATCCACCTGAACTGTTTGGAAAAAGAAATTGTTTCTCTCCCCCACATCACTGCACCCCACTTTTGTCTTCTCTTTCTCTCCCTTATCTTTGTGGGTTTAAAGGGTAAGAGCAGACCCGAGTTAGTCGTCTGTAAAAATGGAGAGCACTGCAATGGCAAAAAAAACAAAAACATGCCATTGAACAAAATAATCTTGCAATATCTAGAGGCAACTCCTTTGCTAGCTAGTAGCTATGAATTCTACTAACAACCACAGGGCCCCATACAAATACAAAAAAAACCTGAACCCAATGTCTCACACATTTCATCAAACAGGTAATACCCCAATTTGCACATACCATGTAAGTACTACTAGACAAGTACTACCATAGACAATTTCAAACTATAAATACCCAAATAACATTCAATCTATGAATCAAGCAAAATCTAATGTAGCATCGGGAATATATATACATATGTAAGGGAAGAAGAACGAACTTATAGTGGAGTGGCAGCATAGTAGACAGCGTGAGGGCCGAACCACGGAAGGAATTCGCTCGACGTGATGATTCTTCCAAAATTGACTATCACGATCTACAAGCAGGGAGACGATGAGAGAGATGGATGAGTTTCAGACTTTTAGTCGAGGACCTCTACAAAATATGGAGGTCCCCGACTGAAAGTGGAATTTGCCACACTAAATAGAAAAGTGGAATTTTCCGGGAGTTTTTTTGGGAAATCACTTTCCACCTTAAAAGGCTTGGTTTTCCATTGACCGGAAAACATTTTCCGTTGACTTATGTTTTCCATTTTACCAAACACTAGAAAACATTTTCTGTGGAATTTTTTTTCCTAGAAAACGTTTTCCGCCCGAAACAAACGGAGCCTTAGTATTATTTTTAAGTCCTCATTTTGCAGACATTTTTTATTTTTTTGGGAGGGAGGGAGTATGAAATTTACCCGTTTTAGGTATACCTACCTCTGCGTTGCACTGGACTACATGTTGGGTTCCTTTCAAAATCAATTTCCAAATTATTTCTCGAAACTGCTTCTGGAAAACAAAATGAGATGAAGTCACAACGGTGCACAAAGCACATTCTGACAATCAATTTGCAATCGGGGGAAGGTGAAGCTCTCACATTCTACCAAGTCCACACAATAAAACAGATCAAGGCTTACACGAAACAAGTTACATTCCATTCAGTATACTGGTTAACAGAAGTTCCAAACCAAGACTGCGTAAATTATAACCACCGAACAGTTCTTTCGGATGAAATGATACAGAACAATGCACTGATCATCTAAATGCTCCTATTCTAACTGATCATCTATTTATCGCTCAAGTTCGAGCACTTTTTATTTAGGAAGCTTTTATTGATTCATCTCCCGGTAGGTCATCTTCATTATGGTAGATATTCTCTGCCATCTGCCATATCTGAAGTATGTTATCTTCAGCTACACTAGCAACGACCTAATCTTCACAGGGATTCCACTAGAAATCTGAAATTTTACTCGTATGACCACCGTGAATGAAAAGCAACTCGGGTGGGCCATCTTCGGCATCCTCTGATGTCTGTTCTTCATCAATCCCGGATAAAAATTAAGGGTAGAAGATACACATCAATCCGGGCAATTGTATCCTTGACAGTCGAGTCATTGGCCTTTCCATGCTTTTTAAGTATTCTTGAGCTTTAGGCAGTCAAGATTAGCAGCTTGACCACTAGCATCTAAATCAGAGTTTACTTGAATCATAGATAATTAATTGAGGATATCAACAAAAGGCCTACTACTTTTGACCAATAAATATACTCCTACGGCTAATATGGTAACTATGTCCGTGATTTAATTTGCACAACCAATTGTTCTACGATGCTATCCAAGTGCTATGATGCTCATAAGTTCATAACACCATTGAATGAAATCATCTTAGTGCTAGAACTTTTGGTCGAAGTAAAACGACATTCAAGCTTTCCAAGTCAAATCAAGAAATCCAATTTCGTTCATTGCGTGCGTCGTGCAGAAAAGGGGTAGTCGCATATGTACAGCCGTACAGGAGCCTACATGGTTCAAAGATATGATTTAGGAAGTTACGAAATAAGTTAATTTCTCTTGTAGACCCATGACATATGCAAATGCCGTTCCTCCAAAGTACCAGTATCACAATGCAATGCCTGTGGAGTCCCGAATAAACTAGTATTTGCTTTCTGGTGCCAGTAGGTCAATCTTCGAAAACATGAGATTGACATCTACCCTTGGCACTGATATCTTTATCAGATCGCAAAAAAAAAAAAAGAAAAGAATTTTCTGCTAAGGTGTATTAAAATGTACTAGAGCCTGCTTACACAGTAGTTTGACACTACCTTTTACTGTGAACAAACTGCTGGTGGAGCTAACCCAATAACTTGTCAGTGATATCAAAGATATCACTGATAAAGAAAGCAAAGGGTAGATTAAAGCAATTCTTTTTACGAGATAAGCAATAACTTCTCCAACTCATACAGTGGGAGGTGGAGTTTTTTAGGTCCTGGGTGCAATGCACAGGTGTGCGTCTGTTATTAGGATGCACAGAGAGAGAGAGAGAGAGAGAGAGAGAGAGAGAGAGAGAGAGAGAGAGAGAGAGAGAGAGAGAGAGAAGTGAATAAACCTGCTAAGATCCCACACCATAAGCCTCCTCCCAAGACAACAAGAAGCTAGGATGGTCTCATTCTTTGGGTGCCACCCAACTTAGAAAACCTCCTCCCTGATATACATACATCACAAAAATTATTGAGGTCCAGTGGCAGATTTCACTCCATGCCTAAACACGCGAGTACAAGAGGGAACATGCTCAGAAATTTAACATACTCTCAGAGGCAAAGACAGAAATTAGTAGCATCTAAAGAGTTTCAAAAGTACATATCCCAAGAACTGCAGTTCCGAAGGCTTAACTCTTACTTGTGACAATCAAATGTATGGAGAGCTGTGGAGATCTTGCGAAGATCGAACAACTTCAGTCTTATCTGTAGAACCCGTCGCCACAACCCACTCATTGAAGGGGTTAAAAGCCAAGCAGTTAACCTACCACAAAAGCGAAGGGGAAAATAGCAACAAATAAGTAACCTCATTTTTCCTCAATGTTACCAGCCTAGCTTAACATGTCCATCAGCATCAGAAGAAACAGAAGCATGCAGTTGCAGTTCAACCCATGAGAAAAAGAAAAAATTATCATGGCCATTTAATAATAGGTGACACTGCATCAACACACACATGTAAATATGCCAATTCAGAAAAGCTGTGTAAAATTGTTAGTCACGGAGACAATTTCGGTCATAAGCAAAAAACAACTGGTACACTTAATGATATCAAAGCAACACAGATAAGCGAGTCTATAGACAACACCAAAAAGAAAGGATAAGAAATGCACAACACCAAAAAGAAAGGATAAGAAATGCTGTCCCCATGAAATAGTACTAGGATGGCAGGATTAGCATACATGTGAGTTACAGAAAGGACAATCTCAGCTCAACCTCCATGTTCCAGAAACAAGGAACTTCCATAAGAACCAAGTTACAAAAGAATACTCGGGGTTAACAAAGTAACCAATTGCAAAGAAAACTACCAAACTTGCAAGCGCATCCGTTTTCAGAATTTTGGAAAAGATTCACAGCAAAGAGAAATCACACATATTTTATGTCAGGAATGACTTCGAAATTTGACTTATTCAAAGAGGGAAAAATCAAATATAGATCTTGCATACATTTTCATAAGGTACTAATCACGTGTCCTCAGTTTCAAATTAACTATTTTCAAGAGAATTTATAAAAATGCAAAAATATATGTATATCAGAATGCATCTTGGGGACTTATGAAACTTTGGACACTCACCTCACTTTGATGAGCAATTACAGATTTGATTGGTTTGCTGACTGATGGAGTCCGGAGATCCCAAATATGCAGATATTGATCATCCCGTACTGAACCAAATAAGTATTCATGCCTTAGATGCTAGGCAACATCTTCTACAACACCTTCATGAATCTGTTTCAGCAAATATCAAAATCAAGTATCTATAGATCACATAAAAGAGTGGCAGCCACAGAATTTTTTATTTATTTTTTGAACATCGGCAGCCACAGATTATCAATGGAACTCGCAACACCTGATGCGAACAATCCCGTGTCCATGTGGATTAGAAATACGATGATTATAAAAGTCAATCCTTTTTCATGACAACAAAGCTCAGTTTACAACATGTTTCAGTAAATGAAACCATTAGGCTGTATTTTTTTCCTTCAATGTAAATGGTTGCCATTTGTTAAGGGCTTCATTGAGGGAAAAGGAAAATATGAAGTGGAAAAAACTTAATTTATTAGTTCAATTCTCTTCTAAGCACCACATGTCTCACGCACTAAAGTCTAGGAAACAAGGACGACACAAGTAAGGATGGATGGCATGAGAAAAACCCAAGTTTTAGTGGAAGCAATTTCCTTAAAGACCTTGAAGCCCTACCCAAGTAGAGCAAAATCGTAAGATGTGTATGAAGCTTCCCCGTTCCACTTCATTGCAACAAGAAATCCAGTTTAGAAGAAATATCGGACAAGTCTTACAAAGATATATATATACATCTCAACTTAAGTACTTAACAACGATTGGCTACATAGATCCTTCCTCTAGGTGATTGTGATTCTTTTCAGGGTTATATTCTCAATTGAGTTAAGGTACACGTCGCTTTTCTTATAGCCTCAAATCAAATAGTAAAGACCCATCTCAGCTTGTCACACACTGCTTCGATTCATTTCTGATCCAAGATCCAATACGAGGAAAGATTCTTTGACAGCCCCTTTATGGTGTGGAGCATGTTTCCAAGTAGCACTCAACATGGAGTAGTTGGGAGTGCCAAATCTCTTCCCAAGACAAGGTGGCAGGAAAAAAGCGCTTAACAATGAGAAATTCGACAACAGTATTTTGGCAAACAAGGGTTCTAAGGCAGTTCCCTTTTTCCCAACCAAATCGCAGGGCTAGACCCTAACATGCTAAAGGGAAGAATATCATGGGCTGTAGCACAGACACTTCATAAAAGGTCATGTACCAGTGTCGGACAATTATTAGACACTGACACTCTCCGGACACGTGTTCAACACTTAAATCTGAAGTATCCTATTTTCCTGTAACGTTTTTCTTTGGAGCACTCCGGGGACGTTTAAAAAAAAAATCCTCCGGACACTCTCCAAATCTCGCAAAACAAGTTCAGGTTGTCAATTGTCATAGTATACACCAATTAAAACTTGGGAAGTCTTATTTTTTGTGTGATAGATGATGTTTTATTGATTACAAAGACACCAAGTGACGAAACGCCTTCGTCGAAAAAGTTTTTGAATGACTTAAGCCTTCAGGTATACATGGTGTTATACATTCACAATTAGAGCTTTATATATGTATTTTGTATTCATATAATAAGTGAAGAAGTTGAAAATGAATCTAGGGTTTTAGAGGAGAGTCTGGAGAGAAGAAATAAAGAGAGAGGAAAAAGAAGCGTTACTTTGCTTCTACCTCTCACAGGTCTATATATACTAAAAACACCAAGAATATTACACGAGTACCCTTAGGTAACATAAGGAGAGAAACAACTAATAAAAATAACATTCTAACACTCCCCCTCAAGCTGGAGCATAGATATCAAGCATGCCCAGCTTGGAAATCAACCGATGAAATGACGAACGAGCTAAGGGCTTTGTGAGAATATCACCCAATTGATCCTCAGAGCGAACATATGGAGTAACAATCTGTCTCTGCATCATGAGATCCCGAATAAAATCGCAGTCAACCTCTATGTGCTTGGTGTGCTCATGAAAAACGGGATTACTAACAATAAAGATCGCGGCCTGATTATCGCAAAACATCTTCATAGGAGTAGGAACAACTATGCCAAAGTCCAAAAGAAGGGAACGAACCCACACCATTTCAGAAGCAGTATGAGCCATAGCACGATACTCTGCTTCAGCACTAGAACGGGCAACCACATGTTGTTTCTTGCTGCGCCAAGTAACAAGATTGGTGCCGACAAAGGTACAATAGCCAGAAGTAGACCGCCTATCAGAACGACTACCAGCCCAATCAGCGTCAGTAAATCCAGTAACAGACAAGGAAGTTGAGGTGCGATACAACAAACCATGGCCTGGAGCACTCTTTAAATAGCATAAGATGCGACACACAGCCTCAAAATGAGGATGGCGAGGAGCATGTATGTACTGACTCACAACACCCACAGATAAATAAGCTTCCCAACAAGACGCCGATACCGACCTACATCATGAAAGGGGTCACCTCGAGCAGCATCAAGCTTGACAGTGGAGTCCATAGGAGTATCAACCGGTCAAGCACCGAGAAGACCGGTTTCAGAAAGAAGATCAAGTACATATTTTCGTTGAGAAAGAGAAACACCCTTAGAGGAACGAGCAACTTCGATCCCAAGAAAGTAGCGAAGAGAACCGAGGTCCTTGGTATGAAATTGTTGACCTAAATGATGCTTCAGATCAGCAATACCGGTAGCATCATTCCCTGAGATAATAATGTAGTCCACATAAACAATCAATACAATAGTGCCAGCCGAAGAGTGGTGAACAAAAACTGAATGGTCGGAAGTAGAACGTCGAAACCCGTAGGCAATGATAACTGAGCTAAACCTGTCAAACCATGCACGAGGAGACTGCTTAAGACCACATAGCCCCTTGCGCAAACAACAAACGAGATGCTCACTTCCAGAAGTAACATAACCAGGTGGTTGATCCATGTATACTTCTTCGAGAAGATCACCATGAAGAAAAAGCATTTTTAATATCAAGCTGATACAAGGGCCAAGAACGACTAGCGACAACTGAAAAAAGAATGCGAACAGAATTGAGACGAGCCACTGGAGAGAAAGTCTCCAAGTAATCAACACCATAGGTTTGAGTATAGCCTTTAGCCACCAGGCGCGCCTTAAGACGCTCAACAGAGCCATCGGGAAGATACTTCACCGTGTACACCCAACGACAACCAACCGATTGTTTCCCATGAGGGAGGGCAGTAAGTTCCCACGTATGATTCTTATGAAGAGCACTCATTTCCTCATCCATAGCATATTTCCATCCAGACAAAGACATCACATGTTTATAAGATGAAGGAATAGGAACAGAAGACAACGTGGAAGCAAAGGAATGTAGGGAATGGGAAAGACGATTATAAGAAACAAAATCAGCAATTGGATATTGAGTACAACTACGTTTACCTTTGCGCAAAGCAATGGGCAAGTCAGCAGAATTTGGAGTAGGTGAGGGAGGAACCTCTGACGCTGAAGATGAATTGTCTGGGCCATAAGAAACAACTTGTCTATTTTGTGATCGCTGATATACCTGTAAAGGAGGAGTAGGCGACAGAGGCAATGGAGGAGTAGACGGGGAAGGTGCCATAGGTAGACTAGGAGAAGAGGAGGAAGACTCCCCCTTTCGACGACCAATGAGATCCGAAGATAGATCACCACCGTTAGAAGTAAAGTATGATGTGGACTCGAAGAACGTAACATCAGCACTCACAAATGAACGACGAGACTCAGGATGGTAACACCGATAACCTTTTTGTGTACGAGAGTATCCTAGGAAAACACACTTGCGAGCCCGGGGAGATAACTTATCACGGCCAGGATCAAGATCATGCACAAAGGCAACACAACCAAACACCCGAGGAGTCGGGGGAAAGGGTGAAGCATTAGGATACAATAAAGAAAAAGGAGACTTATTATTGACCACCACAGACGGCATACAATTAATAAGGTAACAGGAGGTGAGAACAGCATCACCCCAAAACGGTTTGGGTACCTGCATTTGGAACATCAAGGTGCGAGCAACATCTAATAAATGACGGAGCTTACGTTCAGCAACACCATTCTGTTGTGAGCTGTGAACACAACTAGTTTGATGAATAATACCACGTTCAACACAAAATGAGGCAACACGAGATTGCACATATTCCAAAGCATTATCAGACCGAATAATTTTAATCGTCTTGCCAAACTGGGTAGAAATTTCATTATAAAACATGGAAAGTACATACGGGAGCTCAGACCTCTGTTGCAATAAAAATAACCAAGACATACGAGAGTAGTCATCAACAAAAACAACAAAATAACGATAGCCATTAACACTTGAAGTACGGGACGGACCCCATATATCTGTGTGGACTAAATTAAAAGAAGCGGACTGACGATCATGACTACTACGAGGAAAAGAACTACGATGATGTTTCCCAAGTTGACATGCTTCACACTCTAAAGTAGACACACGATGCAAACCAGGAACAACGGACTTGAGTTTAGCCACGGAGGGGTGGCCTAAACGAAAATGCCACTGAAGAGGAGAAACGGTAGCACTCAAAGCGGAAAAAGGAGTAGCCGAGCTCCGATCAACATCCAAAAAATAGAGACCATCCTTCTCATGCCCCGAACCAATCATCTTCGTCATCGTGAGGTCCTGAAAAACACAAGAGGTAGGAGAGAAGGTTATCGAACAATTTAATGATTTAGTCAATTGACTAATAGAGAGAAAATTGAAAGGAAAATTAGGAAGGTAAAGTGAGGGAGCGAGTGGGATGAAGAACACCTTTGCCCATGAACAGGTCGAGAAGTACCATCAGCTAAGACAATATGATGGTTAATAGGACTCAAGGAGGAAAAAAAGGATGAATTACCAGACATGTGGGTGCTAGCGCCAGAATCAAGAATCCAAGATGGAGGCGTAAGTGCCACACATGCAATGTTACCTGAATTAGCCAATGTAGCAGTAGAAGAAGTGGAGGGCAATGTCTGTTGCATGGAGCGCAATGTCTGAGCTAACTCGGTAACTTGAGTAATGAGTGCATCATGAGAATCAGACGGAAGAACCGATAACTGAGCTGAGATGGCAGCGGTGGAATGCCATCGGTAACATGATGGACATAATCTGGTTTACCATATTTTTCCCAACAATAAGGCTCGGTATGATTATTAGCACCACAGTAATTACACTTACGGTCACCCCGGCCACCAATACGGCCACCACCACGAGAACTACCACGAAAACCACCACGAGAGGTACCACGAAAATTAGAACCACCAGTACGACCACTGCTGCCATTGCGGCCACCAGTACGGTCACCGCTGCCACTACGACCATTACCCCGAGAAGTACCACGAAAACCACCACTTGTAACTAAAGCTGAAGACTCTGGAGCGGAAGCAACAAAATGAGGCACAGCAGAGGACTGGCCTAACGAGGAACGAGATAGACGAGAATAGGCGTTGGCTGCAGTTGGAAGAGTCTCACTCGCAAGAATTTGATCCTTGAATCCACCAAGAGAAGAGTCCAATCCAAAGAGCAAGGAAGCAACCATGAAATCCTCCCAATGACGCTGCTGCTGTTTAATGTCAGAAGTAAAGGGCCGATGTTGCAACAATTGATCCCACAAACTCTTAAGAGTGCTGTAATAGTCAGACAATGGCTTTCCAGACTGCTTAGTCGTGAAAATCTTCTCATAAAGTTCAAACACTCTCGAAACATTATTCGTTTGTGAAAAGGAGTCAGCGAGAGCATCCCAAATTTGTTTGGTGGTATCACAAAACTCAACGGTAATAGCAACATGAGGTTCCAAACTATGCCAAAACTGACCCATGAGAAGAGAATCCTCTTGCTCCCAATCAGAAAGGGCAGCATCCCCTTTTGCAGGTGGAAGATCAGTGATAAACTTCATTTGGCGCTGCCCGCGCAAATACACTTTGACGGCATGGGCCCAAGACAGATAATTATGGCCGTGAAGCTTTGTTGATGTAATGGATCTTGGCAAAGCATCATATTTTGAATACCCAGACTGTGATTTACTGTTTTCAGCCACGGAGGATGATTTTGGTTCAGTCATGTCGAGGAACGTAACCAAAATAATTAGAAGAACACAGATGAAGCAACCCAAATAGAGAACTGGACAGAAACACAAGATAATCAGTGCTGCAACTGGATGTTTTTACTCCACTGGGTTAAGTTCCAGTTAACAAATCGAATATCCCGAAATTTTCGAACACAAAACAGCAACCATGCTTTCCGAATCACACCAAAACAGAAAATCACGAGCAAATCAGATCTCTAACAGGTATTTCGGCCTCCATAGATCGAGTTCCAGCAGCCGTAAAAGAATGGGTATGTCCCATATGTGATATCGATAAAAACAGACGTGAAAATACCAAAAAGAACAAAATTTATGGAACTCACGTCAGATAGCTTCAATAAAATCTGGAAAAATCACCACAATCTTCAGGAAAAGGAGACGACCTGGACCATGAACTCGCCTGTCCTTGGCGTCCGTACCAGATGCTGGCGTCATACTGACATCATCGTAAGGATGATGACGCCAGCACGCCGTGATCACCTTCCGCTGATTTCGAGTAGTATTCTAGGGTTGGATCAGTACTGCTCTGATTAACGTTTTGGAGTGTCGGTTTTGTGTCTATGCCGTGTCACGTGTTTGTGTCTGTGCTACATGGATCGTGGGACAAACTCTACAAAACACCACTTTTACTTCTGATGTGGTGGCAAAGGACACATGGCTACCAGTTTCCAACCACAATCGGGGTGATCAATAAAAGCAAGTTCACCAAGAAAGTGTCGGGAACAAGGAAGCTGGAGAAACCCGACACATTATCCAACTGACTTTGAATATCTGGAAGTATATTAATCTGCTCCCATGTTGGTTTGATTCATGTTACTCCAAATACTGTGAGAAAGATTGGGCATCAACTATCATTTTCCAAAATCTAAATGAGTCAGTGACTTGTTTCAAAAGGTTGTGAACGCTTTTCTTGTCTTAAACTGTCTTCAAGAGATGTGACGACGCTTTTCAGACAAAGCAGAATAAAACCAGTAACAAAACTACCCATACCAGAACTTCCCCGGCCTCAACCACACCCCGCTGCCAAGATGAACAGAAATACAAGGACTATGTTTTCTTCCCCACTACTCTAAATTTACAAAACAATTAACAGAACCCAAAAAGGCTTTGAATTACAACACATTTCATCCTTTGCGATCAGACAAATAGGTTTTCTCAACTAACAAGCAGCACTAAGGGCAGTTCGTTGCAAATTCAGGGGCAGAGTGACTAAGAGCCAAGTGGGGTCACTCAGCGGCGGCTGTACAGCCACCCTTCAATGGTCAAATGAACACCCAATTAAAATAAAAATCCCTTAGAATAGATGTATAAATTATGAGCTAACGTTTCTTTGAACACCCAACTCAAATATCAATGAACACCCAATTCTAATAGCCTTTAACATGATAACATCTAATCCAAAACGAAATGAACACCCAACCGAAAACCAATTGAACACTCAATCACAGCACAATTACAGTCAACCGACCTAAGTAATTCATATTTGAACACCTAACATGTACATTACCTCAAGTAAAGCTCACAATCATAATGGAAAAGAAATGAAAAAATGAATGGAAAAAGAAGAATCTATTGGTGTAAGTATCATATATGTTCTGCATTCTCTCTCCATATCTATTTTCGAAGGTCTAAATGTATTAATTTCACATTCATGATAATAAGTAACCTTTTTTTTTTTTTTTGTCTAGTTAGCTTATAGATTACGGGGCAAAGCTTTTTAAAAACTTCATCTACATTGCAAAGCCCCGTTAACTTCAATAATATTCCTTCGAATTTAAGACTACGATAGAAAATCTCATCATGTCATCCTAAAGAAAAACATAGGAGTATTTTTTGAACATTGTTTATGAGAATTTGTCTAGGACCAATGTAAAAATTTACTCCCTCCATTCTCGAAAAACACTGTTTATTAAGCAATACAATTACTTTAAAAAAAAATTAAATTTTTGTTACTAATATATTAAGTTCTCATTTAGCCTCGTAGTTAATTTTTTCAGAATAGAGTCTATATTTTTTTACCGCACTATTTTATACTAATATATGAGATTTTGTAAATATATTATTGGTTAATAGATCAGCTAGTGGAGTTAAGGTAATTTCTGAACACCCTTCCATAAATTCCTGGAGCTTCCACTGAGGTCACTTCTATTTTTTCTTACACTCCAAGGTACCACCACATCATTTACCCAAAATTTTGTGTTTTAATTAGAGTTGGTAAATGAAATTGAGACATGAGTTTTTTGCAGTTAAATGACAATGTCAAACCTCGAAGAACTTAAAAAGACCAAGGTAAGAATAGTAGTTGTGGTTAGCATGTTTGAAGAGATCGTCACAAGCCATATTTCTAATATCAGGTTGACCACTATTCAAAATTAACACAACCCCAAAATTTCCTTCTTAAAGTCGACACATATCCGTAGCATAAGCCATACGCATCAAACAAAACTCCTAAAGAATTGAGGAAGAAGCACAATAAATATTAAGTAGACACCAAGAAGGTTTGATTTATACCTATGTCATAGACCATCCAACAATCTCCCAAAATGAACAAAGAGGGAGAGAAGATGGACTCCAGTCATAATTTTCCACCCAACCAAACAACAAACGTATTGCATCCAAATAATTTGCATGTTCTTTAGCTGATTCTTAGAGCAACCATGTGCATAACCAGCAAACACACCACAATTAATTTCAAGGATATTATTACTCCACTAATATCAGGTTTACCACCAATCAAAATCAACACCGCCAAAAGATTATCTTTTTAAAGTCAACACATATTCGTAACAGAAGCCATACGTGTCAAACAAGACTCCTAAACAATTGAGGAAAAAGCACAATAAATATTAAGTAGACACAAAGAAGGGTTTGATTCATACCTATGCTATACTATAGAGTATAGATCGTCCAACTGGAACCGGACAAATGCGGCTTTCACAAGCACATAAGGAACCCTGAAAGAACCACAAGGGAACAAATTACATATTATCTAACAAATCCTAACCCAAACTATAATCAAATAAAACAAAATCTTTTTCACTTATAAACCACAAAATCAGTCTCCCTCACCCTCACCCTCTCCCTCCCTCGTTGTCGTGCTAAAAATTGGGAGATGCAATTTGTTCCATACCAGTACCTCTATTCGCTGGCCCTGGCCTTGGAGATAGAGATAGAAGACGCAATCAAAACGATGAAAGTGACAACCAAAATAACCTTTCATAAATACCTCGTTCCCTGGTTGTGATGGTCGAACCAGCTATGAAGAACACGACCTCTCTGCAGTGTCCCCCCTTGATCTTTAAATACAATTGGTTCAAATACAATTGGAAATCTATGCTTAATTGGGTGAAACAAAAATTATGAAGGGTTCGGCTGAAAAAAGAAACAATCGTTTAAGATGTGGAAAATGAAAACCTAGAAATCGTGACTGGAGGAGAGAACGATGAACTCACCTGGTTTGATCTCCGGCGAAATCAGCCTGCAATAGGCCGTGGAGAGAGGGAGAAGGAGAAGTAGCAGCAGCAAAGCGCTGGAATGGAGGGAGAAAGAAAAAAGTTCGGTCTAGAGGAAGATTTGAGAGGTCTGACCTTTGAGGGAGACGTGCACCGGTGCACGCCTGGTACTCTCCCAAGCTTCTCCAAGAAGCTCCGAGTTCAATGCGAGGGCAGAGGGGGAAATATGGCCGATGGCATGAGAAGTACATACTTTGAAATCGAGGGGCGAAGGGAGCAGCCGGCCCCAATTCCGCAAGGCGCTTAGGCCCGATTGGATGGGGTATTATTTCCAGGGGATAAGTTATGGAGGGGAATAAGACAAGAGGGTATTATTTTTAGAGGGTTGGTCCATATTGATGTGATGTTTATGGATGGAGATAAAAAAGTAGATAGTTTGGATGAGAGATTAAACAGTGGATAACTTTTGACTTGGTTTGGATGTTTTATAAATAAGAGGGGGTAAATGATGGAAAAAATTATCAAATGACTCTTTTGCCCTTGTGATGTACTAAACTTGATTATGGATTAAATTAATTATATAATTGGAAAACTTAATCTATTTAAAATTGAAAATTATAATTGCAAAACTTATCCAAATTTTGTTTTTAATAGTATGCTTTTTCAAAAAAAATTAAGTATACAATATATATGTTAAATTGGTGGAGGTATTACAAGTTAGTTGGAGGGGGCATAGTGTAGTTTCTCACCTACATTAACCAATTTCCCAGACAATTACGCACTCTTCCTCTTTTTTTTCTCTGGACAGTCTTTCGCTTTGTTTGGTTTGTGTTTTGGAGAAGTGTTTTTGAAAAATTTGGAAAAAGGTAGAGAGAGAAATGAGAGTAATAATTGTGGAGAGAGAAAAAAGGAGGAGAGAGATAGAGTGAGAAATGAGAGTAATGATTAAAAAGTTAGAGAGAAAAAAAGTGGGTCCCACCACTTTTTTGAGTTTGTTTCCAAAACATGTTTCTAAAACATGTTCCAAACAAGGTCTTTGTCTCTCTCTCTCTCCCAACTCCATATCCAATCTCACCTTCTAACCCAAAATCAAAGGCTATAACGTGGGATTCGGTCTAAGAGCTAGGAGGAAATGTTGTTCTACTCGGCAAGACCTTCAAATCTATCCGAACAAAACCACCATCAGAGCACCTTGGATTTTCGTCCTTCCAAGAAAGGGGTCTGTTCTTTTTTTTCTTTTTTTGATAAAATTTTTTTTTCTATATAAAAACTTATTGTTTTTTTTTTTACAAATGATGATTTTCTGTTGAACAATTATTTTATTGATGATGATTTTCTTTTTCTTTTTTGTTGATGAAGATTTTCTTTTCTTTGTTGTTGATGAAGGTCTGGGCTGTTGATGTTCTTCTGTTTTCTGTTGATAATCACTTGGGAAGGGGGATAAGGAGGGGTTAAATGGTCGAAAAACCCACCCTCTACTCCCGGATAACTTTTGGGGAGGGTGAGGGCAGCCCAAAAGTTATCAGGGAGAGGAGCCTCCATGGGTAGAAGCTAAGAAGGGGTTAAGGAATATCAGGGAAGAAAAATTGCTTTGCCAAAAGGGGATAAGGGTGGGACCCCCTTCTTAAGAGGGGTGAAAAATTATAAGGGGGTGATATCCCCATCCAAACGGGGCCTTAGGGCCATGTTTTAGCGAAATACAACCACTTAAAACAAAAAATTGTAATTGTAACTCATTTTTGGATAAATACAACCAAAAAATTTCCCAAATATTCCCAATCTACCCCTCTCCTTCCTAACATCTATTTACTTTCCAATCTACCCCTCAAATCAATCTAAACCCTAAAAATAAAAAATAAAAACCCAAAATCAGATTCAAACCCATCGTCTTCTTCAGCAAGATGGAACTGAAACCAGGCGTTTGAAGGATGAAACGGCAACCGCCACTCCTCATATTCTCCTCTTGGGTTTAGGGCTCCAAAAGCAGCCAAACCCTTAAAGTATTTATGTCCCCTTCCTCTTATACATCATCTTCCTCTTCTCGGAGTAGTATACTATATTTACCAATCAAGTGGGTTTGCTGGGTTTGTGGCCGAAAATCAAGTGAAGTGTTGAGAAATTAATTAGAAATTTGGAGGGAGGCAGCCGATGGGTGCTCCGTCGATGGCATGGTCGTACATTGTTTGCTGGGTTTTGAACTATTTTGGTCGTCCGTCATTCAGATACCCAGTATTGAATTTTAATAATATTTTCGGATTTTAAAGTTTGAAAGATGTACTTTAATTTGAATTTTAAAACATGAATGTTATTGTTAGAAACTAATAGATTTAATTTTTGCCGCATGCTTCATTGTTTTAAATATTCATAAATTAAAATATGAATTAATCCAATTACTTCAAGTTTAAAAATCCGAATATTGGCAAATGTGGGATGTGTAGATTTAAATCAATTATTTATGTCTGAAACGTAGTAAAGAGTTCAACATTTAAAATTTAAATTTGTAACATGTGTTCAATTATTAAAACTTGAATTTTTATTGTTGGTAGGTGTTTTCCCACTGAAGCAAGAGTCCTTGTTGGTGGAGATGTCAACAACTCTTGTTAAACTTTGTGTTATCAATAAAAGATAAAACTGTTCTTTTCCGGCTTAGCCTATAAATTGAATTGTTCATATTGTTTCATGGTTGAGGTTGCATCTCTGAATTGGATTAAACTCATTGGAGGATTAGCATCAGTGTTATTCACATGATCGCCACAACAGATTCTCATTTATGCATAGCAGTGCTAGTATTTATTATTTGTGCATAACAAGGCTCTCTCTTTGATTAATAATATGGTAGAAATGCATATTAAAATTGGTCATAGAGGATTTGGAGTTCACCATTGGCATCCAATAATATGTGAAACTTATATTATTCATGTGAGAGAGTCTTAACAACTGAATGTGTAGTATGCATTAACAACTGAATGTGTACTATGTTTTCTCACATACAAATAATTGATGTGAGAACCAAGTTTGTTTTTCTTTTTTTTTTTTACCATGTTACTAATTTGGTCTTGCATTAACAAAGGGGGATTAGTTCAATATGGTAACAATCCACCCTTGGTAAGTATGCACACATTTCAATTCAAAGAGACACTGAAATTTCTTTGACCCCATGGTGCGCACTCTCCTGTTCACAACCCGGTCAACCCCATCAGACTTCTTGACAAATTTCCTGTACTTCCCACTCTGTTCACAATGTGTTTGAACATAATCTATGAGCTTGTACCTGGTATCTAGTGGCTTGTTCTTTAATATATCAATTTTCTTTTGGTACAGAACACGTGCACTAGGATCAAAGCCTAGAATGATTCGCTAAATTTTTTTTTGCTAGAATAATTAATTAAATGTTATAATTCTTGTGTCCTTTTTAAGAGGATGGTAGTGCTGATGGTGGATTGTTTTTTTTTTCTTTTTACAGATTGATGACACTTTGGTGGAGTATCCTGCTGTTCTTTTTGTTATGAACCATGATGTTTGGCTATCCATTTGCATTCTAGGGGTTTTGGATATGTTTTGTTTAACATTACATATGGGGTAACCGTATTTGGACAATATTTTTAATTTGCACTCTGAAAATTTGGATTTAAGATGTTAAGTAAATATATGATGGACAGAGATTTATGACATTATGCTTGAGAATTTCAATTTCTTATATTTGTAGTAGGTTGGCAACTGTGGATTGAATGATTGTTGACAATGTATTGCATGGGAATGAAAATATGAAAAATTTGCGTCAGTTTTTAGGATTCCATGATAGGTGTCCAAATCACGTCAATTACGCCCACTCTTTTAGTCGGTAAACATATGCACTTGCAAACGTTTGGACTGGTCACCGAGTAAAATTTAGTCTGTAAAAGGGTTGAATCACTGAGTAAACTTTAGTCGGTACAGAGTTACACGAATCACCGAGTAAACTTTAGCCGGTAAACGTGCGCACTAATCACCGAGTAAAATTTAGCCAGTAAACGTATGCACTAATCACCGACTAAATGTTTACTCGGTGATTGGTGTACCCCTTTATCGACTAAAATATAATTGCCGACTAAAATATTGTATGTGAATGTTTGCCCCCAAAAATACTCCTTTTACTGAGCAAAGCATTTTTTAGTCGGCAAAAACATTCACCGAAGGTCATTCATCGACTAAATTATTTATTCGGGATTGGTTTGCGGCGACTAAAAAGTCACATAGGTGTAGGAGTATGTTGTAGTGAGTTGAAGCATCACACCGAACAAAATAAAAAATGAAAAATGAAAAAATTATTCAGCAAACATTTCGGCAACAAAAATATGAATTGTTACATAAAACTCAATCTTTAACATTTAAACACATGTCAACAATTCAAATATTAGAAGTTGAAGTAAACAATTGATTTAAATCCAGAAATCCAACACTTGACCGTCTTTAGATTTTATAAATTGAACTAAGTGTCTAAATTCATATTTTAACGTTTGAATTTATAAATAAATCCTACACTTTCCCGTTTTAGATTTTATAACTTGAATTAAGTATCTGAATTCATATTGTAATGTTTGAAAATATAAACATATCTGACACCTGTTGTGCACATTGTAGTGCATATTTTTATCTATAACTTAGATGATGTTAACCTCATGTTTTGTTTTATTTGCTCTTATTATATTTAGTTTTGTATTTCGTAGGGAAATGAAATGTTAGAGGAAAACGAAGGGAAAAATACAAAATCTGGGCTTTGTTACTTTAAATATTAAAGTTGGAAGAGGAAAGACATGAAAGTGCTGTAGGACAAGTTGTGGATGAGTAGACTACTACACACAAGAGATCCTAAGTTCAAGACTTGGTGAGTTGGTGGGGGCAAAAGCCTTAATTTTTGGATAAAGCTGCATGTTCTGCGAAGCACCCAATATTTCCCTCTTGTTGCACACAGCCGAGATTCACTGGATAATTACTCCTGGTTGCACATGTGTTTGGAGCACTTGATCATTTTCCCCATCAGGTTCAAGTCGCAGGAAAAGGAGAAAAACGTGCATGTGTGCAAGTGCCGGCCAATCTCAAGCGGAGATTTGGTAGGGGATTGGTCAAAGAAAATATTTAATTTGTATCTATCCATTTATTTTGTTTTGTACTGATTCTAAACCCCATAAAAGGGAGTGTAAGTGTTCGGACAAGAATTCAGTCAGTAGAGCATAGCATAGTCCAGTTATTTCATTTCCATTTTCCGTCTTTCTTCCTGTAGCGGCTGGCTTCACCATGATCCGTCTGGCCCCCTACCCACTGCAGGGTTCACCAGCGTCGAATACGTGGTACCAAGGACTAAGCCCGAGATCGGGGCACAGTTGAGAGAGGGGTGGCATCCAG
>JAXBDA010005729.1:1314-23349 GCA_036023075.1 Gaultheria prostrata
TGCAACCCCTTTCATCATCCATGGGACGGTTGTAAGATTCAATTAACTCCTAAAGTGTCTACTAACCAACTCCCTTCGATACTCCCTATTAGATTTTAACCGTCACAAGTGACAACTACCAGTTAAGCATTACCCTTTCCTATACAACTTAGAGAATTTGAACCAAAGGAGATGCTAGGGGAAACCGTCAATAGTTTCTTAACTATAAATTTTGTAATTATCTAAGTTTCCCATGGGCTGCTATTGCAAATTAATGTGTGCTGGCCTTTAAACCTAAAGGAATGTTCATAGAACAAGGGCATTCCAAAATGTGATCAAATCAGGCCAGGGTTTTAAATCGTTGTATAGAGCAACGTAACGGTATTGGTGATACGGCCATATGTCGGCCGATATCGGACCGCACAATACGTAACGACCTTTATTTAAAACCCTGAGTCAGGCCCATCCTTTGATTTTATTTCTTTCAATGCCCACTTCCCTAACCCCCAGTCCCCTACCCCTGCCAAAAAACAATAAGATGAATCAAAGCTTGTTACCTCATCTTACCATTCCCTTCTCCTTTCCATCTTAGTTTTTACTTTCTTTGGCAGGTGATGAATCAAATGCACCAGCTACTGTGTTTTTCGATGTCAAGAAAAATGAAAAATCTCTAGCATTATCTCACCCCCAAAATCCACCCACATCGAACAAAACCCATTCTAAATGGCACTTGGTAATTCGCCCACATTAGAAACACAACCATCCGGACACAACCCCGAACACACACATAAGTCCCGCGTTGAGGGGTTGTGTATGGATGGTTGTGTTCCTAGCATCTCTCTTGAACTAAACCCTAGAATCCGACAATCATGGAATCAAAATATAAGTCCAAAAACTAAACACATAATGTCACATCACACGGCTCCGAAAATTGAGAATCTACAAACCAGAAAACGTACAAACTCGTGGACTCAAAAGGGCAACAAGAGCCGTTCGGAAAACAAAAAACAATGGAGCAACAAGAATCCATAAACACCAATCGATCAAGTGGATGATAAAAGAAGCGCATTATATGTACCTATAATATACATAAAGTAGAGCTCTGTGCGTGAATCATCGTGTGTACATATATTCTCTATACCTTGTAAATGCACACATTCATATATATATATATATATATAGAGAGAGAGAGAGAGAGAGAGAGAGAGAGAGAGAGAGAGAGAGAGAGAGCGCCTGAATGGAAGCAAGCTCCGAGACAAAGGAACTGTCAGCTGAAGAGCGAAATGAGTTGGTGGGGGAAAAGCTACCAGTACAATAAATGAAGCGGAACTGGAAGATGAATCAGAGCGCCACCGGCGCAGTGTAGCAAGCGGCAAGCAAGTACTACAATTGTGGAGCTTCTAAAACATACACTCTAAAACTCAACATTTACGTGACCAACGACATGGGCCATGTTTGGAACTTGTGGAGTGGAATGCAATAAAGAAACAAGGGACGGAAAGTAACAGAAGAATCTTGAGAAAACTATATTGAGCAACTTTTTTGGGTAATTTTTTTAACCCTATTGGGTCTGCTTTGATGATCTGATTTTTATTAATTATTTGAGGAGATTAATCATGTCAATTGTCAAATGTAAGGATATCAATAAATATTTATCGTAATACTATTATCGTAGAATAATAGGTTCTAATTCAGTGGGGATTTTTTTCAAGATATATTTTTTTTCTAATATTGTCTTGATCGATATCTAATTAATGTATTTTTTTTCTTTTGCAATAATTGAATTTCTCGATAAATTTTTCAGAATCAATGAATCTGGTCAACAAAATGAACCAGGTGAAATCTGAAAATAAATAATACAATTAAGTTATTATCTAAAGCACATAATCATCTTCCTTTTGTTTTATAAGGGTTTGGGAAGGGGAAAAGGAGAGAAAAGTATTTTGTACAAGAAAAATAAATTTCTAGTATTTATTTTTTAGAGGAAAACATGATACTAGGTAATGCTTATTAAGGTAACTTCCCTGATTCGTACTGTCTTCCTATTCGGCTAGATATCTTCTACCACGTTAAGCACCTTCTAAAATATTCCTTATGACGGTTGGACTTAGTCCATTGAGACGGTCCATCCATAGTGGGCCTAGTCTGTCAGGTTACGCCGTTCTAACATAATCTACTAGTTTGACCCAATTAATTAGGGGCCTAAAATCCATTCCACTTCATCAACCATTCGTTAATTATCACAAATAGTTAAAGCACGCTCAAAAGAGTTTATTTGGGCAACATTTTGATGTCCTTTTGTCTTTTTTTTTATTCTCTCTTAATCTTATCTAGATTCGGGTCAAATTCTTGCACTACCTCATTTGTCTCAACGAGAAAATTTTGAAAAATGATGAAGAAATATACCCAGGATTAAAAATGTCCATTAAAGACCAAAAATATTTAGAAAAGACAATCTATTAGAGTCGCTAGCTCAAAATGTTTAAAATTCCCAAAAAGTCCATGTACATGATAAAGAAATTGGCCTCGACGTGTTTAAGATAAAAATCAAATTCTTGGAGGTTATCAGGACTTTAAGTAAAGATCTAGTGGCCTTGGAAAAGATCTAGAGGTTGCCACACTTCGCGAGCTTTCCCTGGATATTCCGAACCCAGATTTAAGCATTATTTGAACCGTTGAAAAGATTGTTAAGCTTACTTTATAACCTAAGTGGTTTTGGATCCAAAATTATCTGTACATCAAAAGTTATGATGATATTTTGAACCGTTGAAAAGATTATTAGTTCTACTTTCTAACCAAAGTTATGATGATTTTACCCTATATTTTGGAAAAATCATTGACTCTCTTCGCCTCTCCGTCATTTCAAACCGGTTCAAGACCTACTTTGTATTGGTAAATGGGGTTTCAAATTACTGTAAAAGATGGTGGAATCCAAAAATAAAAATAATAGTAATGTTGTAACGCCCCTAATTTTGGGAACGTTATATTTATTAAATAAATAATAAATGAGTCTTACAACAGATATTCCGCCAATGGGAATTACATAAATCTCTTTTCCAATACATTTTATTCACTATAGGATTAATTAGGGTTTCTCTACTCCATTGCATGTCCGTCAGTCCTGGCAGCATCCTGTTCATCTCCATAAGCTTCCAAGTTGTAGTATTCCACATATTCATCTATAAAGCCTAGCATAATATGTCGAAGTCGCAAAGCAACATTGTGGTATTATGTCAGGGTGACACAAATGCAACACCGTGAGCGATGACACTCAGCAGAAATACTTTAACAGATAATCGTATCCATTGTGAAATTACACATGTGTCCGTGTCAATGCAAACAGTGTCGATGTCATCTCAAATCAGAGTATTTCACACGCAGAATAATGTCTCGTTTAATCTTTCAGTGTCAACATTCTCCTTCAAATTTATCAACGTTTGGGCACTGTTTCCGTCCACCGGGCCACATTCCAGTTACTTCACTGTTTTATTGAAAACTGCTCGGATCAAGCCCTTTTCCTGGTATTTTTTCTTCACGAATCTTCACGTTGAACCTTGAAAATACGTTTTAAACACATCTAAATGGTTTGAATCGTTGAAATTCAATCCGAAAATGAAAGTCCCTCACCGTAGCAAAGTGAGGGAGTCCTCATGTGAATTGAAATGGCGGTGGATTCAAAATTGTGTGGAATGATATTATTCCCAGATATTATTCCCAAACTTGTTCACAACATATTTCAATGATTAAGGTAAAAATATCAACAAATAACACATAAAATATGATAAACTTATCCATTCAACAAATAAGCTTTTCTTCATTTTTTTGATGGTGGACGAGATTGTATTGCCTAAAAACTCAGTTACTCTTGTGTGTTATTCAGTTTTTGGTTTAAGGTAAGATTGTTACACTGAATCATGCTAAAGAACTTGTTCCCAACATATTTTAATGATTATAGAAAAAATAAGTATTAACCAATACCACAAAAAATATAATAAAACTCGTGTCCAGTTCAGAAACATGGTTAATTCAGATGACTTGTTAAATTGAATCATGGTAAAAAAAAATATTCACAACATATTTCAGTGATTATGGTAAAAGTATTATCCAATAACACAGAAAATATGGTAAAATCCATTTCTAGACCAATAACATAATTAATTCATACGATGTTTTACATTGAATCATGGTAACAAAAAAACTTGCTTACAACATATTTCAATGATTATGGTTAAAAAATTCACTAATAGAAAATAGTGTAAATTTATCAATTCAACAACGTGATAAATATGACCCTTTAGCAACCTAACAAGCTAGCCATGCCTCCTCAACAAACAATGAAGTAATTTGACGAGACCCAATCAGAAAAGCGACGGAGACGTTTATGTAGCAGGACGTTGACGTCGATTTTTTATGGTTTTGGTCGATGCCGATTTGGAATGGACATTTGTCGACGACGAGTTGGGACGGCAACGGGTGAAGATTTGAGACGGAAGATTTGGAAGTAGAATTTTGAGCACCTATATAGTAATCTATACATATAGTAATCTATATATATTACAATACAGAGCGGTTTTGTCTCAGTCATATATTTTGCCCCGTCATCATATTACATTTTATCCCTCTATCTGCCAACTCTCTCTCTCTCCCCCCCCCCCTTCCCCTTTTCCTCCATCGGCCCATTACACCCAAAATTTCAAAAACCACATTCTTTCTCTCTCCCTCTCTCTCTCTCTCTCATTTTCGAAATTCAAACCACATTCTCTCTCACTACCTCCTCTCATCCCCCCCCTCTGAACGGGAACGTGCGTCGATTGCTTAAGTCGTGCCTTCAGGCACAGACATACACTAATATATATACATTAAAGGGTAATGTTGAATTTACTTAAGTTTCGAGATGAAAATATAATTCCAAAATAAGGACGGGATGTCTCAAGTAGGGGTGCACACCAGCCCGATGGCCCTCCCAACCCAGCCCTATTTTTTTAGGATTTGGGATACAAATTTAGGCCTATAGGGTTGGGCCGGGTTGATATTTTAAGCCTGATTAGTTAATAAGATGGGTTTGAGAAAATTCTCAAGGCCCATCCCGAGCCTGGGCCGACCCGAATATAATATTATTTTTTTGTAATATAATATATACACACATACCCGTACTCCCGTAGAAAACAAGGGAGAGATCGGAGGAATTTTTTTGCATGTCAAGCTTTAAGAATGTTGGAGAGTTCCACTTTTCGAACATTTTTATTGTATTTTGAGAGACAATTAATTATTAAAACTATAATATTTTATGAGTTTGTTTTTAATAGTATTGTGATAACATAAAACTTTAAGTATTCCCGGTTGGGAATTCTAATATGTGATCGTTGTAGTTAATTTATTTATGTTTGTGATATCACGCTTTAGAAAAATAAACGGGTTTGTTGAGCGGATATGAGAAGTAAAACTTTAATTGGACTGAATTTGAGAATATAAAATGAAGCCCGATTCTTAATGAGCCGAGCTTGGACATGCACAAATTTGATTAGTATCTAGCATAATTCCGGTCGGACCCGAAGTATGTGCACTCCTAGTCTGAACTCTCATGTGAGTTGGCCCTTATACGGAGTATTTTTCTAGACGGTAAATAGTAAATACTCACTCATTGTTTCGGAATCCGAAGAAAATAAGAAATCACAGCGAAGAGCTAACTTAAATAAATAATAACGTCGTACGCATCGACTTCGTACTCTCTCTCTCTCTATAATCTCACTCAACCTCATATAGGGGTTTCCTTCTCGATTTGTCCTTAGGTTTTCGTTCTAGATTTGTTTCCTCTGATTTTTCTGATAACGAAATCATGGAAGAACTTCAATCTCCCATCGACAAACAGACCATGGTCTCTTCCTTTCTCGAGATTGCCGTTGGCCAGACCGCCGATACTGCCAGACAGTTCTTACAGGTATTTATCTTCATACATCTAAATATCCTTATATATACACATGAATACATACATAGTCGACGCGCGACTTTTCTTAGTACGTTTGCTAAACCGTTTTTCAATTGCTTAGCTGAGTTTGGTAGGTGAAAGTGTTTTCTTTTTCTGTCGATTAGTGTTGATGGGAGAAACTACTGAGAGCATCTCCATCCCTGACCCATTTTTTTAACCGGAATTTGGGTCAATACTCCATTTGGGTATGGGAGCATCACCAATACTAACCCGATTTTTTTTTACCCAAATTGAGTCAAAATTTGAGTAAAAACTCAATTTGGGTATGGGCATCATCGATAGCAAAACCCCATTTTTACCAAAAAAAAAAAAAGAGCTTTCAATGGCAACATGGTACATAGGAGATATAAGATTCAACCTTGAAATAAAGGGTAAAGGAAATGGGTCAAAGGCTTAGATTTTCCCCAAAATGGGGCAGAGAAATGAGCAAAACTCATTTTGGGTAGAGAAGGGGGTATACCATTGTAGATGGGTTTTTGCTTTTTTTTACCCAAAAAAAGGGTTTATGCGAAGAAATGGGTCAGATTGGAGATGCTAAATCGGTTGTTAAACACTTATTTTGACCCAAATATTTTGTTTTGTTATGTTTAACCTCCAAAATTTGGGTCAACATGGTACATTTGTAAATAATAAGAAAGTGAAAAGAGGTTTGGAGAAAAAAAGGGTTTGGATTTGGGTAAGAAAAAGGTAAAACGCAAGAAGGGTTTGCAAAAGAGTATGCCATTGGAGATGGGTTTTTAGGGTGTTTACTCAAATTTTGAGTTTGAGTAGAAAAAAAGGTAAGGATTGGAAAATATCTTGAATTTCGGATTACAATCTAACAGGTCTGATCTCATGATGGAGCTATGTTACCAGAAAACACTCATATCCTAGCGAATTTTGTTTTGGAATGAGCGTTCTGAAATGTGGTACACCTACATCCCATTACTGTGGATTTAGCAATCTAAAAATTTCTCCTTGAACTATCAATATTGGAGCTTTTGCAAGATAACGTATAACAAGAGTTTGTCTTAATGGATCTAAAATTTTGTTTACCAGGAAGAGTTAGGCGCAATACCCTAATTCATGGGATATTTTTCTCTTGAAATAAGAACATTCTTGGATTGTAAGTTATAGAAGTCTGCCTTATCATTCCAGGATTTGGGGCATTTGGCATACCACGTTCCCGTTCTTGTTATTCATACCGAACTAACTTAAGATGGTTATCGTGAATTATTAAAGTAGATAATGTTGGCTGGTTGGGTTGTAGTTATAGGCTTATAGCTAGATTTTTTTAATAAAGGAGAGGTGCTATGGGGGAATTGCCAATTAAGTCAAATATAAGGTGAATTTCAAGATAGTGCCGTGAACACTTCTATTTAGCAATATGCAACCTTGGGATGCTTGAATTACTTTTATTGTGTTGTGCTTAGTGCCTCAGTCCTCGAGTTTTTGCTTGATCTGAAAAAGCCTAAATGCAGAGTTCGAAATTGAAACATATGAGTGGATACAAGAATGTTACATCAATGGTTTCCTAGAGCTTTTAGAATTTGTATTGTGAGATTGGTTTACTTCAAATCCTCTTAAGAAGTTCTTTGTCAACATTGCTGTATTTGGCTTCAGAATGATGTTTTTGATGTTTTCTGCTAAAAAATTGTACATGGTGCACATTGAATGTCAAAAACGTCATATCTTTGCTTCCAGTTTGTCACGAAGAAGGTTAGAAACAAAAATTAGAAAGAACGAAAGGCTGAAATAGTTAAGATAATGTGATTACTTTACTTTTGGTCTGTGCACAAAGTTTTATGCATATACTGTTTGTATACGATGTTTTTAATAAATTTATTGTAAATGCATCAGGGGTCAAAAGAAACCGAAGAGTAAAATGCCTATATACATGACCAAAAGAAATCGAAGAACAAAAGGCCAAAAGCCGACAAAACAAAAAAGAGACTATTCGAAAATTTAGCCTATACAAGGCTCTAAATGCCAAAAATATCTGAAATGCCTATACACTCGCTCGACTCCCAACTAAACAAAGTAGAAAGGAAAAGACTTTTTGATTAACAACATCTGTCCCCGTCAAAATACCTATGGTTCATTTTTTGTCAAATGAGCAACAACAAGTGCAACAGAATCAACCTCCGAAGCTTTCGTCTTCTCCTACCCACTCTAGCCCCATGTCATTCTTGAATAGGATTGACAAAGGGAAAACACTCGACATGCCCCACCAAACAAAAATCGCCACCTATTTGGCATCGAGTTCCAACTCAAAACATCCTCTCCCACCCCCAAGTCCTCATCTCATAGAGTTTCTGCAATATGGCAGCGATTCTTGTAACTCCTAAGTACTGTACGTCCTTGTGAACCACAATATCCCACACCGTCCGCCGCCAACTGAAATATATAAGTATGTGCGTCTCTCTACCATACATCGTCACACAAAACATGCTCCCAAAACTTCACCCTCCTCCCTGTCCCCACTTTTTTGTATGCCTAGAAAACTCATTCCACCCTCTCCTAATTCCCTTCCAAAGCCCCACCCCATGGGGTGGACGAATATCTCGAGAAGACCATGCACCCCAACCTTCCCCATGCCTAGCACATTCCCGAAATGATGTTGCAAAATGTACCAAACTTTGGTATTGGTATGGTTGATCTACTGCTGTGTCTTGCTACATGTTCGTTTTCCTTTTTATTTTCATTGACATGGCTTTATTTGCTGAACATGCTTCTCTTGTTAGCGTAGATGAAGCAGTTAGAAATTCACTTACCAAAATTGGAAAAAGAAGAAAAGAAAAGAAGTACCGTTGAAATAATATTATTGCTTCTGCGGCTCTGCCGTTTCAGACATGGGAAGACTGAAGACCTTTACATAGTTTGTGTTGTCTGAAAAGGTTATGCATCCTCTAGAGGTTTTATTTAAACCTTTCTGTGTAAAAATGAAGTTTAAATTAGAAGTAAGTACGGTTTCCTGATATCGGTTTGAGAGCTAGGAGTACTAGTTTCAAGTCTTGCTACTTATATCTGCCATTGTAGGCTTAACTCCATGTGTAGCTTTCACGAGATGCAAGTTAAGGGGTAAGAAAATATTGCTGCTGAGAATGCTTAACATATCTGTCATGAGTAATTTCAACATTGGGTAGCTAGGGGTTGGTCAATATTGTTGAGTGAACTTGCCATAATATAATACATTTTTTTTGGGTAAGTTTTAAGTTATATATTTCCTTTCTTCATACCATGCATGTGTGAGAATGCTTATGCCAATACATATCAGGAAAAACAGGGTAGAAAATTGCATGTGCTGGTGGTTAGGCAATAGGTCCTGGCAACTGGTTGCATTTATTTTCTGTACAAGTGGACATATACTCAAGACGAGGTTTTAGTTCGTTTGCCTTGCCTAATACAATAAAATAGAACTCATGCTCTTCTTATGTGTTCTTGTTGATTCTGGAAGTAATATGGGTGTCTTCATTATTTTGATTAATTAAAATACATTATGGCAGTGGAGAAAGTGTTTTACTTTAATTTGTGGTAAATCTTCCTTGTACTAAACAAGATGGGGGGTAACGTGGGTGCAGGCCACAAGTTGGAAGCTCGAGGAAGCTATTCAACTCTTTTATGTTGGAAATGAAGGTGTCATAGCAGCTCCACCTGCATACTCTCCACCGTTAGAAAATGATAGACCTCGGGCTGACCAAAGTGCAGGGTAGGTTGGAGACGGTATAAATTCTCATTTCTTTGTCTCAGGCTGATGATTTGATTTCCATCTCTCTTCAACATTGACTTTTATTCTTGACTCAGTGGATCAAAAGAGGACATTGTTGACGGAAATGCAAGACAAGATGACATCAACGAAGTAAGGGCACCTATACCTGTGAAAAGGGAGGTTCTTTATGACAATGCAATCCTTTACGGGTATGGGGAATTCCATTTTTGTTTTTTGCCTTACTTTTCTCATTGCTGTTATCTGATTAGTTTTATTCCTTCCTTTTCCTATTTTATATCAAATCATTTATCTGCCTATATTATGTCGGAATATTATCCTGACCGCTGCGCAGATTGTTGATTTAAAGGAACCACGCCGTGGCACTGAAAGTTTGTATTAAAATATATGATAATGCCACTAATGGAGGCTACCAAATGACATTCTTTGTTGAAGCATTTTCTAATGTGAAAACTAGATGGTTAAGGGCATCTGGACATTTTATTACCTGACAATTTATTATAAACTAATACAATTGCATCTCCCACTGGCATATTTGATATAGGAGGCTCCTATAATTTATGATACATGAGGATAAAAATCTTTGTTTTATTTGCTTATTTCTCGATCTTGTGTTATTTACATGCTACTAATGAAACGCACTGTTTAAAAAAGAATTCGAGTAACATGTTTGGCGGAAAGTGATCACAGTCTGTTGTTTCGTTAAGTTTTTGGCTTTCAGTTACCTGAACACCTGGTTGGGGCATTTTTGTATTATTTCTAATGTTCTACGCATGATGTTTGAGCATTGTGCTAACTACTCGAATGAAATCGTTCAGCAGCTTTTCTCTTCACTGGAAACACGCACTTGATTGGTTATGTAAAATGGTTTGGGTGGAAATAAGATGTTATTAGGCTGACTCATCTTCGATGTACTCCTGCTATTTCATTTTTTGTTGTTGGAGATCTACGTTTGATAATACTCCCTCCATCCCAAAATTTTAGTCCATGTTACTATTCTAACTTGATGAAAAAAAGATTTATATCTTGTAATATATAAGACTTTATATATGCAGTATGGATCTTATTTGATAGATCTCAATTAGTTTTATTAAACAAATTTTTTGAAATCTTAAGAAATATTATAAATTGAAGGATATAGACAATTGAAAAGAGAATAAAAAAAGTGAAAGTGGACTAAAATTGTGACGGAGGGAGTATTTGACTTGCGGCTTCATTACGTTTTGTTGTTGGATCTACGTTCCACACTCTGTATTTTGTATTCTTCTCTACCCTTTTTTTTCAATCCAGTTCGATTTTCTGTTTGTTTGTACCAACATGCTGGTGGGGACAAATGTGATTCAAAATATCATTTTGAAGGTTCTGTATTAGATTTTTTCTTGTTTGTGGTATCTCAATGTTCTAACTTCCATTCACTATCTAAGTATGAACTTTTGGTGGGAGAGCACTGCATGATTGTATTTCTTTAACTTGGGCAGCTCCTGTAGACATGCATATGTTTGGTATGTATGCTGTACTAGACTACTTTGTTCATTTTACTTATAGATGATTTTTTTTTCCCTCTTATTTTCTTCCACGCTTTAGATCAAGGATGGGATATCCCACACATGAAGCTCATTCAGTTGTTCCTTTCCGAAATTTCAATGACGAAATGAAACGTGCTGGGGTTTGGGATCAAGGAGGCACGTCTGTAGGTGATAGTTCACAAGATAATCTTGCTTCTTTATATCGTCCTCCTTTTGCTCTGATGCACCATGGACCCTTTGAAAAGGTAATGGGCTTTGTTTTACCTGCTTTTTTTTGTAAATTGTATGTCCAGTGAAATAGGTCTTAGTTGAACAAAGTGTTAGTATTGCTATATAGTAGAATTTTCGTCCAATTATGGAAAGGATGACTTCAGAGAATCAAATTATGTGCCTACGAGCTCGCTCTCTCTCTCTCTCCATATATATATGTATATATGTGTGTGTATTTGTGTGTGCAGATATAATTATGCACATAAATACATATACATATGGTCATAACTTGTAACTTGTAAGATAATAACTTAATTTAGGAATCTGCAGACTGTTCTGTTCTGTGAAATAGATTTACCAGTGTTTAAACTCTATTTTTATAGTTTTGCTGGTTGGACAGATGGGAAACATTGCCCCTCCTTATTCTGGTTGCACCAGGTCAATCAACATAAATGAGATTGATTGGTTGCATTATAGTTAATGGAAATATGAAGGACAATTGAGGAACCTTTTTTGAGTTGATCTAATAGGAATGGGGTTCAGGTGCAAATACTGTGAGAATTGCTAACTACAAACGTCATGGAGGGTTGGAGTCATTAGACTGATGCCGATTAAAATCTAGAGAAGGTATTTTGAGAACAATGAGAAGTGCTTTTCTTGCTTTTCCTCTTAGTCGTCACTCATTGCTCTCCATCATGTTCTACTATACGAGGTTTTTCACAACGTCATGCCATTTAATTGTCGAACTAAGGTATTTGACTAAGAAAAATCTTGAGCCTTGTGTGAAGGAAAATTTGGAGTGAGAAACTTGCTTCCTAGGTAAGCAGTTGGGAAGTCCCGTGTATTGCATTTTTTGTTCTGTAGTGGGCTTAGGTTGTTGGTCGTGGAGATTGGCTTTTAAATTTTTCCTTTGAGCTTTTTTCAGTTTTCTTAGGCAAAAGATGTTTGTTCATGTTTCCATCATTCCATGAGGAATCCTGATCTATGTTACCCTGCGGGTCAGAAATATACATATTGAATGGCAAGGCATTTATGAATTTGACTTTTTATGCTTTTTCCTTTTTCTCGGATGATCCGAATGCAGGCAAAAGATGCTGCTAAAGTCCAGGACAAATGGTTCCTTGTAAACGTGCAGTCCACCAAGGAATTCAGCTCACATATGGTACTGCAAAATAAGTGTCTCTGTCTCTCTCTCGCGTTTGAACCCTTCTGTTTTGGGCGTTTTGGAATTTTAATTTTTTTTCCCTGTATTTTTGCTGCTTATGAAGCTTAACCGTGACACCTGGGCAAATGAAGCTGTTGCGCAAACTATCAGTAGTAATTTCATCTTCTGGCAGGTTTGTATGATGCTAGCTCTACACTTGGGTTTTTGCATCACCAGCTTTTTTGTTTCTTTGGTTATTTTAATAAACCAAATATCATGCCTGTAAACAATGGGTTTCCTATATTTTATTTTCATTTCTTACTTCATATAGGCTTGTCCTCAGAGGTTTAGCTGGTGTTACATTTCAGCATGTTCATGTTATTTTAATCCGGGTTTGAACTTGTCTTTGTGATGGTATTGCTGGTAAATATGATTCAGTTTCTGGTGATATTAATGATGACAAATCGGTGAATTGAAAAGTTAAATTTTTTTTCCTAATAGTCTCTCATAACTTGGTGATATCAACAAACATGTAAGAAAGTGTAGCTGAAATAAGAATGTTAAGATGGATGCCTAATAAGAGTTTGTGAGATAGAATTAGAAACGAAGCCTTTACGGGATGGTAGGGGTAGCACCAAGAGAAGATAAGATTAGAGAATATAGGTTAAGGTGGTTTGGAGGACCTGTCTATCCTTGATCAATAGTTGTGGTAGTTAGGAGTGATATGGTTACGGTAGAGGGTATCATTAAGGGGATTGGTGGACCAAAATTGGCTTTAGAGGCAGTAGTTTGAAAGGATTTTGGTTTGGACCAAAATTGGCTTTAGAGGCAGTAGTTTGAATGGATTTCGGTTTGTTGTATATAACGGAACACAATGCCTTTAGAGGCAATAGTTTCATGTAGCTGATCCCAATTGGTTGGGAGTCTTGGGACTTAAGGCCCGGTTTGGTTTGTTTAGTCTCTCTCATACCTTGGTTGATATTGCCATAAAGGTACGTACCACTTAGGTATACATTCTGCTTTGAGACACTATATGTGACTAAATCCAGATGAGAAAGTCTTCTAGATGGTGATATTACCTTGTAGCACAACTTGATAGTAGGAAATAATGTTAACCATAATTGATTATCATAAGCTGTTGGTACTTTTGGAGTATTTGGATCAGCTTTCTTGTTGGTGATGGAAAAAGATAACATGAGACGGCATGAAGGGGCCATTATGTCTATTGCATCTTGGCATAGTTATACTGTTTTGCCTAGAAAATTCTGTATTTATCCAGCATATCGTCACTTAATTAAATTTCAAGATTTTACAGATGAGGTGTATACCAGGATATTTATCTTGTGTCAATAGATTGCCATAAAATAACATAAATGGAACTAATTCGACGAAATCAGAGGAATAACTCTCACTTTAAATAATATGCTTAAGTTAAGAGGAGAGTTTACTAATCTTGTTGCGAACTTTCCATAACTGTTATCTGTTTACTGTTAGCTGCACTTGTGGCATCTTGCAATTCATTGAATGCTGTTAACTACTGGATGAGTTTTACCCTTGTTGCAATTTTGGTGATCATTACCTGGTTCTTCTCTCTAAGCTGCATTTTCAGTAAGTTTCAGTGTTTTATGTAGTATCGTGAGATCAATTTCCAATTGCTATGGATCTCCAGTTGGAAGTTGGTCTTTGAATATCAAGGTTTTATCAGGGGTGCCTCATTGACATGAACAGGGTCCCAATTTATTAGTTTGTGTAATTTTTCTGTGAAAGGAAGATATTTTACAATAACTATTTGATTTATGTACTACTATTTATTTGGATGGACTGGATATTATGTTTGTAAGGTATATGACGACACTGAAGGGGGCAGGAAGGTCTCTACCTACTACAAATTGGACTCTTTTCCTGTGATTCTCGTCATTGACCCAATCACAGGGCAGAAAATGCGCTCATGGCGTGGAATGGTTCAAGCTGAGAGTTTGCTGGAGGTACATGTTTAAAAAATCTTTGCAGTCTGTAGTTTGTTGACGTGTTTTGACTTTTTAGTTTGATGTGTTGTTTGGTCCTCGGAATCGAGTAATTATGATATGATTTGATTTATTCTAGTGGGCTTCTTTTCTCTTTTTGATCTGATTCTAGTGGGCTTCATAATCTTGTTATTTGCACTCAGAATTGATCGTTAGCATACTGGAGTCTCACTATGAAAGTTACTTTTTCCTGCTACAGAATCTATTACCATTTCTGGATGGAAGTCCCAAGGATCATCATGTCAGTCTCTCTCATAAACGTCCAAGAGAGGGTTCTCTGAGTTCAGCCCACAAAGTACAAGGTATTGTGGCGTTGATGAATAATCATTCCATTTTACAAACATCACAGTATTATCAGGCATCTATTTCTCTATGTTAAATTGCTGTTATCCGCTGTATGAAATTATTAATGATCGTTAGGGATGTGTTGATGGGAAATCAACTACTTTTGGTGGCTCACACACATTCAGAGAAACAAACATGTGCAACAGATTTTGTTAGCTTTAAAGCACCATATAATTAGCTTCAAAAATCAAGTTGTCTGTTCTTGCTCTTCAGTGTGGTACGTTGATTGTGGAAAAATTGGTAGAAACTCTCCTACACATAAAAGGATAGAGCTTTAATTTAGACTGTAAACAGTTCTCCAGCATTACTCTATTTGGTAGGTTTACTTTTGGTGCTGTATTTTGATTGTTCGAGGAAGAAAAGGTGTTGGCTTGTGAAGTAGGAGTTTAGAGTCAGAAATCAGAATATGAGCCATAATTCAACTATTCATGAGGTTTTATGGTTTATGCAGAAAGTTGAATAGAATACAAATAAAAGCACCCATGTTAGATGTTCTGAATGTATAGTAAGTCCTTCGGAACCCTCACTCTTGTACTAAGACAATCTTGTGAAGTTTCTGAGGGCAAGTGGATGGCATACCCTCTTGATGAGCCCTTTGTCTGTCTTTTCTTTACCCTGGCCAGTAACACTGGGCAAATAAAGCATTTACATTGATTAATACACCAATAGTGAGCTCGATCTCAAATGTTATGACACTGCAATGTGTATTGACCAAACTATGCCCCATGCACCCATGTCTATCAAATTATAGATATTTTCTGGGAGGTTTTGTTTCTCATTTTCACATGGATTCTGTTCTCCAGAGGTTCCAGTAGCTGCAGAGGCAACTAATGAAGAACATGAGGAACTGTTACAGGCATTGGCAGCTTCTATGGAAGGTGTGAAAGATGCGAGTGGAGTCACCACCACAAGAGACAAAGATGCAACCGATGGAGAAAAGGAAGAAGTACAGACTTGCCCACCGAAGATAGCAACATACCCACCCCTTCCAGAAGAACCCACGGGCGATAGGAATCTACTTTGCCGGGTTGGAGTTCGTCTTCCCAACGGTCGTAGGGTTCAGAGGAGCTTCTTGCGTACTGATCCTATACAAGTATAGTTTTCTCACTATCTTTTTCCCTTCACTTTATGTGTGCCTTTCACAATCGCTGAAGTAGCGAGGGTAAATTTAGTAAACCAAAGAAAGTATATTAGGAATCTGAGACAACATGTGAAAAAGTACTCCCGCCTTCCCCATTTGTTTGTCTTTTTCCACTATTATGGGCATAGTTAAACAAATACCCTATATTGTTAAGTTTAATTTGCTTAAAATGATTTCGGAAACTTTGATTACAAAATCTAATCAAGTGAAAAAGCAACAAAATTAAGTAGCACGACTGCCAGGAAATGGACAAACTAATGGGGACGGAGGGAGTACCATTTTCTTACAACTCCCAAGTCTTAGTGACACTGACTATTGACATGAAGATTGATGTTGAAAATATCCACCAAAAATAAGGAAGAGAAGTAAAGAAAACAAAACTGTCTACCGGAAGGATCTGGGGGTGACTGTGACACTGATTATACTGGGTTGGTATCGACTTCATTCTTTCATCAAACGAGTGCCTGAGTAACCCTGATTTGTTGATCAAGGTTCCTTAACTTGGTTTATATTAGAAGAGTCATTGCTCGAGGATAGGATTTATGGAGATTTAGATCCAATAATAGGTGCTCTGCTCTGATTTCTCATTTTGCGTGACTTGGTCTGCTTCTCTCATTCATTAATATTTCAATCCACCCACAATTCGGTTTTTCGATCCGGAAACTAACAAATCTCACCTAAATTCACAAGTAGACTGCGGTTCATGGTTGAGTAGATGAAGTAGCACCACTCTTCTTTTAATGGATAAAATTCTCAACAGAAGATTTTCATAGTTTCTTGTTTTGTTTTGATAAGTATTCATAGTTTCCACGAAGCTGATTTTATGCTATCTTCACAGGCTCAGTGGCGGAACCAGGAATTTAAGCCGGAGGTGGCACTAAAAAATATTACTCCCTTTTTAAGTGTGTAGTTCCGTAAATCCAAGTTATTAAAGAGACATTATTACACCTTTCACGTCAACTTTTACCTTCACTTTCCAAAATTATCCTCTACTTTGATCCATTATCACTTTACGCATTAACTTTTCAGAAGGGCAAAATAATAAGTGTACGAACTTTTACTCGTTAACTTTTCAAAAGAGACACTAATTAAGGGACAACGTAAAATGGAATACTCGACTATTATTTGGGGATGGAGGGAGTAATAAAATTAATTAAAAAAATGTACACGTGGTCTAGATGAATTATTCATGATATTAAAAATCACACATTTTTATAGGTTAATCATTTATCAAAAAATAATACATGCATTCTAATGTCAAATATTCATTACCCATAAAGATGCAAATTTTTATAGATTAATCGTCCAACAACATACATAATATTCGCAAAACAAATACACTAAGTGAAAACTAGTAACAATACCTGAAAATATATGATTTCTTTTCATTTAGAAGTAAAATATTTTTGTTTGGTTTCCGCATGACTGGGGGTGGCCCGTGCGGCCGTGCCCTTCTATGTTCCACCCCTGCACAGGCTTAAAGTTAGCTTATTGTGACATCCTAGTGTTTTTTTTTGGCCTCCGTTCTTATTTTGCCTTTCTTGTTTGTTTTCCAGTTGCTATGGTCCTTCTGCAGCACTCAATTTGAAGAAGCTGAGATGCGGCCGTTTCGCTTGACACAGGCAATCCCAGGAGCGTCAAAGGTTCTTGACTATGATAGCGAATTAACATTTGCAGAGTCAGGGCTTGCTAACTCGATGATTTCGGTTACTTGGGAATGAAGCAATCGTGCAATTGTGCTGTTTCAAGAGTGTCTGAGGATACTGCTAAAATCTTGCGTTGAAGTATTTTGTTTTCAACTGCTTGAGTCATATTTCCTTGTTTTTGCTCTTTTTCTTTTGTTTGTTGCTTTGAAATGGAATTTCTCGAAGCAGACGGCTGTATGGAACCGGTGACTCGACAAGATCAAATTTATTTATCTGTATATATGCCGTGTTGGGACATGGAATCTAAATCATCAGTTTATGTGCTGAAAGATTTGTTACCTTCTTTGTGAACTACTGCATTGTTTTTTTGCTTCACTTATGCCTTGTTTGAATCGCGGACTAAAATTGACGGGATTAACAGTCTTGGGATAGTTGTATTAGTAGTCCATCTATTTGTCCCTGTACTAATTCTTTCCAATCTCATGTTTGGCTGACGTGGGATTACCTCTGGAAGAGGAGGGCATTTGAGTAATTTCAAGAGTAGTTTTTTTTTTTTTTTTTGTAAATTTTCAGGGCTTTTATTGCCCAGGGAACAGTTGAGGGTATTTTTTTAGTTTTTTATATCTCATTAAAATTAGTTAAATGTGCGCTCTCCTTATCCTACCCAAGCTCGCCCCTCCTGGAATTGTATACTATTCCACATATAGGCATAAAGTTAATGTAGTGTTATTAATCCGAACAACTATTTTGCGAACCAAACATGAGATAATGTAGGATTAGATGCATTCAGTCTTATCCCAGACACCTAATCAGGTGCCGGATTACGCATTCTTGCCATTGAATTATGGCGAACAAAGAAATCCTCGGCTATCCCTGAAATTCCACTTGTGTCATCAGAGATGACAACATTGACGATTTTTTGTTTAGTTTATGTTATTTTTTTGTTGTTGGAAAAAGGAGAACTTCATCGATGGCATCAAAAGAGTCTGATTATTTAACCATTGCTGCCATAGTGTTTCGGTTGAAGTAGGCAACGCCACTTGGTTCTCTCACGAGCGAGATCAGGGTTCGAGCCTCGGTAGAGGCGTTTGGGGTTTAGTGCTATGAATAGCTTCTAGACCCCCTCTGGACTAACTCACTAACTCCCCCGCTGATATATATCGAATGACCAAAAAAAAAAAAAAACGAGCCGAGTTTTCCTAGATTATTTAACCATGTCTGATTTTTTGTTTTGTTTATAAAGTTCTTACGCGAATTCGAGCTAAGCTTTCCTAGATTTGAGTCGTACTTGAACTTGTTTACGAGCATTAATTAGAAAAAATATTACATATTTATATTCTCATACATATCTAGAACTTTAAATAATTTTTTATTTTATACAAAAATAAAACGGGAGACTGAGGCATAAATCTAAGACATTTGATATTTTTAGAAGGACAAGGAACTTCTGCAATCGAAGATAAAGATGAAAAACATTTGACATTTTTAAAGGGAACGACAAAGAACTTTTCAATCGAACATAAAGACAAAAAAAAATTTACTCCTTTCGTTCCTTTTTAAGTATGTGGCTTTGTAAATCCAACTTATTAAAGAAACATCATCATTACACTTTTCACATCAACTTTATCTCCAATTTACACTTTCCAGATCAACTTTTACTTCCAATTTCCAAAATTATCCTCTACTTTTACCAATTAACTATTTACCCACTAACTTTTCAAATGGGAAAAATGATAAATTGTAGTATAAACTTTTAGCCATTAACTTTTCAAAACACACTTATTAAGGGACAATCCAAAATGGAAAACTCTACACTATAAAAGGGACGAGAGTAGTGAAATGTCACTAATTTTTAAAAGTTCTAATTTCGTACAGAAAATTCAAAAAAATCAACTCTTGCCTCATGGCTGACCACCGTCCCACCTCCGGCCGTCACTAATTTTTAAAAGTTCTAACTTCATACAGAAAATTCAAAAAAATCAATTCCTACCACCCGCAGATCACTAACCCACCTCTGGCCGAACCAATTCAGGCGGCCCAAAAAAATTAGTGAGATTTCATGAATTTTTAAAAGTTCTAATTTCGTACAGAAAATTCAAAAAATCAACTCCTACCTCCAACCGACCACTTCCACCATTTACTAATTTTTAAAAGTTCAAATTTTGCACAGAATATTCAAAAAATCGACCAAGACAACTACTAACTCTACCAAAGGGCAGTTGGCCCAGCGGTAAGTAGCCCCTTCTGTAGGGGTGAGGTTGTGGGTTCGACTTGTGGAAACATCCAAGTCAAAACCAATTGGCAATGAGTGGAGAGATCCCAGCATATATTAAGTGATCACTCATTCCTCTCCTAAGCAATGTGAGACAATATCTCTTAACATCCCCCCTCACGTGCAGCCGCATTTGAGGTCTATCACGTGTGGCCACTTTTTGGGTCCTATCATTGTGCAACCTTTTTTTGCTGGTCTGTTGTGGGGTGTGGATTGAGAATATATATTTATTTCTTTAAATGTGGAGTGGAATGGGCCCTGCTCTGATACCATGTGGAAACATCCAAGTCAAAACCAATTGACAATGAGTGGAGAGGTCCCAACATATATTAAGTGATCACCTATTCCTCTCCTAAGCAATGTGGGACAATATCTCTTAACACGACTCCCATGGATGCGACTCCCATGGATGGGATGTCAACTCTTGTGGTTTGCTAACATTTAACTCCTAACACTAACACTCTCCTAAACCAAAAAAAAAAAAAAAACCTACTAACTCTTCAAACTAGTGAAAGCTTACTAATCATCCTAAAAATATATGATAATAGATCAAATTCATAGTTAGTAACACCTCACTAATCATCATAAAATGCATAATAATATATCAAAATTCTAAACTAGTGAAACCTCACTAACCATGATTATTTCTCACCATCCAAAAGGATAGGAAAACATAAATTCTGTTTCAAAATGATAGGAAAGCATAAATTATATTTTACGCCCATGAGACCAGAAGGTGCTCCCAATACCTGAGGAAAATGAATATGGGAAATCGAGAAAGGAATTACAATTAGACAGCATAGATGATCTCTCCATGTCACATCAAGATCATAAGGATTGGAGTCCAGATCGTCCATATCATCATCATCGAGGTCAAAGTTATAGAGACCAATCGGTGGATCCTCCTCGGTTTGGAAAAGTCTCCTTTATGGTCATGACCTTATTACTAGACATATCTTGTGGGTGGTGGGTGTTTGTTCCAGAACGTAAAAATAACCGCGAAGGCCTGAATGTGAATGTCAAAGTCGAGCGATCTAGTGTGGGTGTGCCATGACTGGATTGCAGTCCAACTTTGAAAAGAGATCGTGTCTTTTCAAACTTTGTAGAGGGTTGCGTGCCTCTTTTTGACTTCGTATCGTAGCAATTGCGTGTGATACAAAGGGTAGAATCACACTCGGTTCGTCGTGCCTTATCGAAAAGGACTTATAATTTCCCAAAATGGCTTGGAAAATGGAATGTAACGAGGTAAAATAAAATCAAACTTTATTAATGATGATCAATAAAGCTTGGGTACAAGGAAATGTAAAGACAAAGGAAATACAAAAACGAATGCTAGTCTAAGCTAGGCAAACGTTGGACAAGTAAGATAAAAAATCCACATGAGTGGATGGATAAAAACTCTGAGAAGAGTTGGATTTGTAAGCGTGAACTTTGTGGTTGAGGAACCCATAATTCTCCTTTGTTTATTGTATTTATAGGCCAAAGGGTTCAATTGTTGGTGCCTTGAATTTGAATTTCCCGCCTAGAAGTTGGTTGCAAGGTTCAAATTGATCTTTATCTTGTTGGTTCAGCACTTTGAATTTTCGTCAGGCCTGTGATTTTCCCTCTAAAACGTACAGGCTAATGGCTGGAGAGTCCATGTGCTTCAGATCGGTTTCACATTTTTCTCCTTAAAACATGGCCAATGGTGAAGAATCCCAGTCTTGGCCAACTCTATCTCCTTGTATAGAAAGAAGGTGGGAAATATCTCCTAACTTTGTGGGAAGTTAGAGATAAGCTTTTGTATTATCTTTTCAATAACTAACCATTTATATTTTCATGGAAAGTTAAAGATAAATAATAGGGGTGAGCATGGACCGGATTGATTCGGTTTTGTAGTAAACCAAGAACCAAACCACTACCTACGGATTATGAATTTGAAGAACCAAACCAACCCATAAAAGGCATAGAACCAAACCAATCCAAACCATTAAGATACGGATCGGTTTCGGTTTTGAACCACAGTTTGCTTAAAATTGAGATATTATTTCTGTAAACTATTTAAAGTACTTAAAAT